>CAUYRT010077912.1:0-66152 GCA_963574885.1 Lepilemur ruficaudatus | reverse complement strand
ACATCAAGTTAAGTTGTTTAAGAAGTGAGTCATCACTCCCATTGTTGGGTGGTAGAATTGAGGGGATTTTTTTTTTTTTTTGCTTCAATTTTTGTACTTTTTTACAAAGTTTGAATTCTTTTTTTTTTTTTTTTTTTTTTGAGACATAGCTGTTTCCCGGGCTAGAAATCTATTGTTTCAGCCTAGTTCACACCAACCTCAAACTCCTGGGCTCAAGTGATCCTCCTGCCTCAGCCTCCTGAGTAGCTGGGACTACAGGCATGTGCCACCATACTAATTTTTCTATTTTTTATAGAGATGGGGGTCTCGCTCTTGCTCAGGCTGGTCTTGAACTCCTGAGCCCAAGCAATCCTCCCACCTCAGCTTCCCAGGGTGCTAGAATTACAGCTATGAGCCACTGCACCTGGCCTTACCTGTCATTTTTTAAGATGAGACGTTTCAAATTTACTCTCTCAGTTATTTGAAACATATAATACATGTTATTGACTATAGTCATCCTGCTGTGCAACAGATCTCAAAACCTATTCCTCCTGTTCATCTGAAACTTCGTACCCTTTTATTAACAACTCCCCATTCCCTCCCTCCTCACACCTCCAGGCTCTGTTAACCATCTTTCTACTTTCTACTTCTATGAGTTCAACTTTATTAGATTCCATATTTAAGTGAGATCATGAAGTATTTGCCTTTCTGTGCCTGGCTTATTTCACTTAGCATAATGTCCTCTAGATCCACCCATGTACATGACAGGATTTCCCTCTTTTTAAAGGCTGCATAATATTCCATTGTGTATATATACCACATTTTCCTTATTCATTCATCCCCTGATAGACACTTAGGTTGTTTCCACGTGTTGGCTATTGTAAATAACGTAGAGTAAGTCTTGAAGTCGGATAAATGCTTGCCTTCATCCTGCAATGGTATGTGTTTATCTTATGGATACAAAATTTTATAACCCATCCAGTTTCACTTCTACTATTTTGGCTTTTAGGGAGATTTAAGGACAGAGTTAAAGCTTACTTTTGGTAACTGGGTGGGATCTTCTGTATTTATGTGCTCCAGCTTTTCTTCTGACCTTAGCTGATTGGTATGTTTTTTCCCTTGAACTTGATTTTTTTAAATCATTTCTTCCTAAATATTTTCTAATCTTAATGATAGCCCTTCCAGAGAGCTATCCACACCGCCATGTCACAGTTGAAGAAACCTAGGCTCATCCAAGGCCATGTATCCAATAACCAGCAAAACAGGAATTCCTACCCCGGTCATCTCACTCCCTACCCGCTTCTTTCCACGACCAGAGAACACCCTTCAGTTCTGGATTCTCTCATCCATCAATATTTGGGCCTGAGCTCAGTGATCTCTTGGGTCTTTCAGATTCTCAGATTCTTATCTCACAGTGTTAAGTTGCTGATTGAGATGAGACTAGGAGCAAGGCCAGTTGGGTTTGAACTTCACTAGGAGGCCTGACATGAAACCTGGCAAAGGAAGCCAGGTTGCCTTGATCAGTCCCCAGCTCTCTCAGTCTAGAGGACCTGATTCCCTAGGGGTATCTTACTGTTTGGGATGGATTAAATTTGCCCAGGGGTGGAGAATGAAACCAAGGCAGGAAGTCACAGACTGCACTGAGGGGTTGAAGGATGAGATGATCCTCTCGAGTGAGCAGCCCTCTTCCCGTGCCTGTCTTTCCCACCTGTTTGTCCTGCCGAATGGAAACACCGCAGGCTCTGGCACAGCCCGAGGGCACAGCTGGAGCAATAACCCCTGGACTTGTGACCTTTGGGACACTCAGCCTGGTCAGCACTTGACACTGCTCTCCCCCAACCAGGGCTGCCCCCTGCCTTTAGAACTTCCTAGAGATTCACTGTGCACCTGAGTCCTGTAGGAACCTCAGAGCCCTGATGACAAGTTTCATTTTGTTTACCCGAACATCAGTAATACTTATCTATGTTCTGAAGACTGCCCCATCCGATACCCTTGGGAGATGCTTGCCTAGAACACAGAGGGCCTCAGTTAAAATGCAGGTATCATCAGAAAGGGCTGCATTAAGCTAGTGTTTGTCAAACTGCCCCACCAAGAGGCTATGGATTCTAGAGGGTATACAGAAGTCTCCACACAGGAGTGGGACAAGGTAGAGAGGGGAGGTGTCTGGGATGTGGACTGACTAACCCTGAGTATTACATCTCTTTGATATATTCCATCTTAAAATCAAGTGAATTTTATATTGTCCTCCACAATCTATGTGTTTCCAAATAATGTTATATTCCACCCCCACCGCAGTCTTGGAGTAATGTTGATGCTCCAGGAAATGGTGTGTGTCTAGCTCGTGTCTGCCTGGGTGTGGACTTCCAGGCAGCGTGAACTGAGTTTGGGAAACACAGCACAGGCAACCTCAAGTTGGAACTAGTTCATCTGGTTAGTTCACCCAGCCAGCTCGCTGGGCGCAGAGGGAATGGTACCTAGACAGCTTAAGTGGGACAGGTGTGCGGGGTGTGGATGTGAGAACATTCCCAGGCTGGGCCCTGTGGGACACTGCAGGAGGGAAGTCAGCTGGGGACGCAGTGTGACCACTGGGCCTGGGGCACGGAGCAGTGGTGGGAGGCGGGGTAGGGAGAGCCACACTCCTCCTGCCCGTTTGGCTGCCAAGGAGATGGCAGAATGTGATTAAACTGATCACTTTCTCAGGCTGTTGTACAAGTCATTCCTTGCTTGCGCCTCAGGCTCTTTTGAAAACTTCCCGCTTTCCCTGTGATTCATGGTGCATTTGGGGGAAGTGGCTGGGAGCTGAGCGCTGGCGTAGGAGCCAGGGCCTCACGCATTCCACAAGCATGCATGGGGCATCTCCCTTGCGACCCTTTGATAGGTGCTGCTGTTTACACCTGGCTCCCTCAGAGGCTCCCAAGTTTCCAAGAAACAATTGCCTCTAAGTTCCCTGCCTTCCAGGGTGACCAGCTGTCTCCATTTGCCCAGGACAGAGGGGGTTCCTAGGACACAGGACTTTCAGTTTTGGAACTGGAAAAGCTGTAGGAAAATTAGAATGAATTGGTCACCCCCCTACCTCCCTTGCTGTGCCACATTACAAGAACAAACTTCCACCCTCTGACTGTGGGGGAGGGACAGCACCGAGGAGGGTCAGGGATGGTGTCCGGGAATGGAAATGAACCTCAGGGACCCATGGGGGGAAGGAATCGGGCTTCCGAGAGCAGCCTCCATGCCTTCATAATACTTACGGTGTTTTAAAACTTCTCATTGTACAAAATCTATACAGACGGTGCTAAAACTGAGCTGTAGAAAAATGGAGCCTCCTTGTTTAGAGAATCATTGAATTTCAGATGAGACAGTGGTGAGGAAGCTCATCTGCTCAACAACGCAGGAGTCCTCTTGGCGTCCTTGCCTCGGCCTGTGCAGCTCAGTGCCGGGGGAGCTCGTGCATCACGGGGCAGACCCAGCAAATGCGGGCACGGCAGGCTTTTAGCAAGTTCCTCCTATGCAGAGCTGAAACCCCTGCCTGCCCTTCCGTGTGTATCTCCCCTAACGGGACCCCTCCCTTCCTGGTCACTCACCTCACAGTCTCTAGCAATGCTGTCCTCACTCTCCCAGAAACCCCTCTCACTGGGGACTGCTCAGCAGGGTTGAAAGAGAAAGCCAGGTGGTCAGGCCACCCTTCCCTGAAAACCACACTGGACTCTGAGGGTGGGCATTGCTGGGGGCACATGCAGCTCCCCACTCCCGTCATCCCAGATCATAAAGGTTTCCTTGCTGCTCTGGTCACCGCAAGGAGCCTGGTCACCACTCATGTGGGTGCCTCTGGCTTGGTGGCAGTTGCTGGAAAGTTTGGGATGCCCTCACAGGCCCCAACCTGCGCCCACCCCGTCTCTCACACTCTTCCTTCTCACCCCGCCTCCCACCATCCTCACAGCCCAGCTCTCACTGCTCTTGGACCCTGGGAGCTTTCACCGAGTGTCCTGGACAGGGTGCCGAGTCCACCCTGCAACCCCCAGTGGGATGACATGTCTCTGGAGGAAGGAGAGAGGGGCTCACTAGGGACCACGTTCCCTGGCTTTGTTGCCAGAGGGTTCAACAGAGACCCCCCCAAGAGGACACCTGGCCCAGCGCTAGCGAGAACACGCCTTGTGGGTCCCAGCCTGTGCTCCAGGGCTGCACACCACGTACACCACCCAGCCCAGACCGGCAGGGCCAAGTTACTGAAGAGCCGGCCTGTCTGTCGGGCCCACTCCACCTCTGGACCTTGTCTCTGTCTTGGAGAGTGAGCCCACAGGGCTCTGTGTTTGTCCATTGCATTTGCAAGTTGCCCTCGCTGTCAGGAGGCTGTCCTCTTGAGCGGCGGAAGTCCTCCTTGTGGCGGCTCAGGCCTCCTTCTTTAGTCGTCATTGTCCTGGAAAGCGTGGGCCCACTGAATAGATGTGTAAATATATAAAATTTATTATACAAGGACTAGGGACAGGTATCAGCAAGCCTATTTTCATTGCCTTAAAATCACAAATATTCAGAATTCCCACCCTCAGCACCAACACATTTTTAGCAGCAATTATGATTTCCTGAGATACCACCACAAAGATGAGAACGTTTCATTAGGGCACATACGTAGGTAAAACACAGGGGGTGTATGGATATGTAGTTGTGAATGAAAATATATTTTAGGCCCCCTGCTTGGGAGGACCCATTATGTGCCAAATTTAGTGAAATAATATGGACAGGTTTCCTTTTAGAAACACTGTCTGCCCAACCCTCCCAACTGTGCTGTGAGGTACGTGTTGTCCACATTTCACAGTGAGGGGAATTGGGGACTGCCACGTTACACAGCGACAGAGCTGGAATTGGGGCTTTCTGGCAGATACTGTCTTGATATTTCTCTCCTCCGTAGCTGTTCCTGCACTTTACCATAAACCACAAACTGTTGGGCCAGGGCTGTGCTACCTCGTTGCTTTCTACCGACAGACACAACAGAGCTGTCTATTTCTATTTATTGCTGTATTTTCCCAAGCCAAATTTGGCAGTGGGGGCCCTGAAAGTCTTCATTCCTCGGTTTCCTTTCTTGCTTCACATTTTCTCACAGTATGAGCCTAGACTCACGCTCCAGCTGTACAGCACATGAGCGTTTAGACCCGGCGTGTGTGTGGGGCAATCAGCTG
The DNA here is from genome assembly GCA_963574885.1 of Lepilemur ruficaudatus. NCBI lineage: Eukaryota > Metazoa > Chordata > Mammalia > Primates > Lepilemuridae > Lepilemur > Lepilemur ruficaudatus. The sequence continues at coordinate 61,005 of CAUYRT010077912.1, read as the reverse complement.
GCCTAGAAGCACTTGATTTCTAAAGGAAAGAATAAATGGAAGCCCAGGTGGCTGCACGACATTTTGTCATTTAACTCTTCTGTTCAGAAATTTACAATGAGGAGATAACTTGTATATCTGGCAATCGGAAAGACAATAAATAAATCATGGGACAGCCATCTATAGAATGTTTACACATAATTTTTAAAAGCTTTACGGAGAAAGTTCAAAGTTTGGGGAAGAGTTTCTTCTCTAATGTGACGTAAAGGAGGCAGGATGGGTAACCATACGTAGAGATGACGCGAAGTTTTAAAATCTACAACATGCAGAGCAAGAGACTTGAAGGGGGTCTCCCTGAACAGCAATAGTTCTCCCTGTGTGGTAGCCTATGAATGGTTCTGTTTTCTTCTTTGTGAATTGATATTTTCCATTTTCCCATAATAACGTGTCCTATATTTATACTTAGAAAAAACTACCCATTGAAAAGCCCCAGGTCTGTAGTGCTAACACCTTCCTTTGCCAGGTGCAGCCAGACATCTCACTGTGGCGCATGGAATGCATTGTAAGGTAGAAGTGGGTACTCCAGGTCGCTGAGGATGGACAAAGAATGTGGCTAGGACTGCAGCCAGGAGGATGGGGTTGTCTAGAAGGACCGTTTTCTGTAGGGCCGTCACTGCTCCCCATGCATTTTTACATCCATTATCGCACTTGAGTCTTACTGCTTTCCAGAAATGGAAACAAAATCAGATAACAATACTTGACGTCTTAAAGAGAGACAAGAATGCGCAACCTTTTCCTTTCTGGGTTGATTGAGAGGCAGTTCTGTCCAGGAGGCCCTCTCTGTTCTTCTGGTCCCCACTCCAGGGGCTGGCTCAGAGCTTAGGAATCTAGCCCTAAGCTAGAGGGTTGGCCAAACATCTTAGAGAAAGAAGCGTATCTGATCGGCTCCTCACCAGATGGGAAGAGTGGGCCTGAGGGTGAAAAGGTGATGAGGACAGAGGCTGGGATGGGATCTGCTAGCTGCTGGCTGGGGGTCTGGTCCTGAGCCTGGAGTTTTATGCCTGGGAGGATGTGGGGAGCATCCTCGGGTGGGCTGTCACCCAGTCATTCAATGAGCCTTGACTGACCACCCACTGTTTGCAAGGCAGCACTCTGCTAGTACTGTAAACCACAGGGGTTTCTAAACTCTGAGGCCAAGAGTGGTGTTGGGATGGCTGCCTGAGACTTATTTACTCAGTCATTTATTCTCATTGATCGTCTACTGTCAGCCACTGGAGATCCAGAGATGAACAAAGCAGAGTTTGCTGTGCCCTCATGAGTGAGAGCCACAGTGAACAGATGCACAAATAAATACAAAGTTACAAAACATGTCAAATAAGAGGGAAAAGAACTGGGTTTTAGGAGAAAGACCTAGGTAGAGACAATTGGATTCTGCTTTATGCATCTGGTGTCATGGACTCTGAATTTTAACAAGTCACCTTCATGCTTCTCACATAGAACTTCTGCATGGAGAACTCAACTGTGAATCAAACAAGGTCCCTGTCTTCCAAGGGCTGTGGTTAGATGGGATAAGATGGACCATAAAGAGCTATAGTGAATTATGGTTTCCATCAGCATGGCAGGTTCACATAACAGGGAACCCTTCCTGCTACAAATACCTAGAGATGCTGCATAAAACAGAATAACACTGAAGAGTTAAATACATAGCTGAACTTGCAAGGAAGAAATGAAGAATGAATCGAACACCAGAACAACAAAGGTTTCAGTTGACCCTGCAAGGAGTAACGGGGAAATGTGCATGATGTGATTAAACCAGTAAGGAGACCCTAAAGGAACTCCTAATGATGATTGGGTTTTAGTAATCACACAAGTACCAAAGATGATTTGGGGAGTTGAAACTCAGACCCATTCATAAAGCTGGGACCCTTGGTGAAAGCGGAACTAATAAAACTTCACCCACCACACTACGGACAGCAAAGGGGCTTGTATATGGCAGGACTTCCGGGTGAAAAAATTCCTCTGAGAAATTACAACCCAAAAGCTGTACCACATAGGATTGGAAAATAGAATTTATATCATCCACATGGTGTGGTGATGCTTACCTTATATACCATATACAAAAATTGACTCAAAATGTATCAAAGACCTAAATGTAAGACTAAAATTATAAAACTCTTGGAAGAAAACATAAGGGAAAAGCTTTATGACATTGAATTTGGCAAGGATTTCTTGGATATGACACCAAAATCACAGGCAACAAAACTTAAAATAGATAAATTGTATTCCATCTAAATTTAAAACTTCTGTACATCAAATAACAATCAAAAGCATGAAAGACAATCTGCAGAATGGAAGAAAATATTTGCAAGTCATATATCTGATAAGAGGTTAATATCCAGAATATATAAAGATCTCCTACAATTCAACAACAACAAAACACCTGATTAAAAAATTAGCAAAGGACTTGAACAGATATCTCTCCAAAATGATACACAAGTCAACAACAAGCATATGAAAAGATGCTCAACATCACTAATCATTAGGGAAATAAAAATGAACACCACAATGAGATATCACTTCACACCCATTAGGATGGCTACTGTAAAAACAAAACAAAACCCAAGAAAATAACAAATGTTAGCAAGGATGTGGAGAAATTGGAACCCTTGTGCACTGTTGGTGGGAATGTAAAATGGTACAGCCATTATGGAAAACAGCATGGCAGTTTATCAAAAAATTAAAAATAGAATCACCATGTGATCCAGCAATTCTCTTTCTGAGTACATAACCAAAAGAATTGAAAGCAGGATCTCAGATATTTGGACACCCATGTTTATAGTAGCACTATTCACAATAGCCAAAAGGTGGAAGCAACCCAGATATATATCAGTGGATAAATGGATAAACAAAATGTGGTGTATACACACACACACACACACACACACACACACACACACACACACCATGGAATACTATTCAGCCTTAAAAAGGAAGGAAATTCTGAAACATGCGACAAATACAGATGAAACTTGAGGACATTATGCTAAGCGAAATAAGCCAGTCACAAAAAGACAAAATACTGTATGATTCCATTTACGTGAGGTACTTAGAGTAGTCAAATTCAGAGACAGAAAGTAGAATGGTGGTTGCCAGGGGCTGGGGAGGGAGTTTGAGGCGTTATGGTTCAGTGGGTACGAGTTTCAGTTTTTCAAGATGTAAAGAGTTTTAGGGATGGATGGTGGTGATGATTACATAACATATGAATGTACTTAATGCCACTGAACTGTACACTTAAAAATGGTTAAGATGGCCAATTTTGTGTGTATTTTGCCACAATTTAAAAATATATGGGTAATGATTAACACAAATGACATTGACCTTCTGAAGCAGAAGAGCATAAAAGGAAGAATAAGGAAACCTAATTAAACAATAGAAGGTTAGAAAGGAGAGGGGAAGAAAGGAAAAAAATAAAACGACCAAAAATGAACTCCATAGTAAATAAGAGCATAATACAATGAGACAGATAGAAATCTAGATTTATCAGAAATTACGATACATGAAAATGGCCTACTCTCACCATTTCAGAGCTACAGAATCTCAGATTGGATAAAAAATAGAGACAAAATCTAGTTAAATGCTCTTTAAAAGAACCATCTAAAACAATAGGACACAGAAAGGTTGAAAATCAAGGGACCGAAGAGAAGATATATCAGAAGAATGCCATCTAAAAAAAAGATCATTTATCTACCTTAATAATAGACAAGAGTATCTAAAGCAAGAAGCATGGCAGACTGAGTTGTTTGTAATGTCTGAAACTGACCAGGGACTAATATCTGGAATCCGCAAGGGAATCCTATTAATCGAGCAGAACTTCATCGGCCGTGTGCGGAGGACTTGGGCGGGTGCACTGGAGGCCAGCCGGGCTCACTTCACCCTCTTTACTTTTCTGTGAATGTCATGGTCACTGTTGTCCATTGTAAACCTCTGTCTTCATGCTGAGTCGCTGTCGGCGACCAGAGAGCCCCTGTTGTTCTTTTGCGGAAAGACCCCAATTTGACAAAATCAAACTGGTTTTGATTGGTTCAGCGGGGTCATGAGCCCCTCCCTGAGCCACTCTGGCTGGTGGCATCTCCGTGAGCCATGCGATTGAATGGGTCCCCTCTCTAAAATGAGAGGAGAGTGGCTCTCAGAAGGAGGGCTGAGCGGACGAGACACTGAGACTTCCCGTGGGGAGGAAGAGGACAGATTGAAGGAGACACCATGAAAGCGGTGCGGACCTGCCTCAGGGAGAGGGCAGTGGGGATGCGGGAAGGGAACTTTATGAGTCAGGGTTTTTATCAGTCTCCTATTATCACAAACTTAGCGACAACACACGTTTACTATCTAGCAGTTCTAGAGGTCAAAAGTCCTTGATTTCTCTGGAGGCATTCCCTGCCCTTTCCAGCTTCTGTTTTCTAGCTTCTACAGTCACCTACGTCCCTGGGCTCACGGCCCCTTCCTCTGTCCTCCAAAGCTAGCAGTTTAGCACCTTGAAATCTCTCCTCTTATCTTTTTATCTGACTCTTGCCTCCCTCTTATAAGACCCTTGTGAGTACATTGGGCCCACCCAGACAGTCTCCTAATTTAACACTTTAACTGCCATGAGAGTTTTGTTTAACTCACGCTAGTTTCGAGCCCAGGACCTCAAGAAGCACGTGAAGGCTCAGTTCTCTAAAACAAATTCAGAAAGTGTGTCGTGAGTCACATACAACTCAATTGGTGTGCAGTGTAAAAATTGATTCTAGCACCACATGAGTTGTATATATCTTATGCACAGAAAACAATGAAAAACAATAAAATTTTCATTAAATTAGAAAGGATAATTTCATTTTTGATGTTTTTATTCTATTTTCGTAGTAAAACACTGGCCACAGGGAAAAAAATTTTTTTTTTCTAGTGCAGCAATGTGTTAAAATCTATAACTTAATCACACCTGCAAAAACTCTTTTGCCATGTAATGCAACTTATTCACCGGTTCTGAGGATTAGGATGTAGGCATTTGGGAGGCCATTATTTTGTCTAACACAGGGTTCAACCAAACCAGAGATAGTAAAAGATAAACATAGAGACACACATGTATGTCTATGTATTAAGAGATTTATTACAAAGAATCAGCTTACTCAATTTGGGAGGCTAGTTAAGCAAATCGAAAATTCACAGGACAGGCTGTCAGGAAGCGATGATCACAGGCAGGCCTGAAGTCACAGGTATGGCCAAAGCTGCTGTCCACAGAGGAATTCTCTTTTATTTATTTATTTATTTATTTATTTTCTTCTTCCTCCCTCCTCACCTTTCTCAATCCACAGCCCTGCTTGCAAAGCTTTCCAACTGATTGAATCAGGCCCACCCTGATGATCTAGGATAATCTCCCTTACTTAATGGCAACTGATTATGTATTTTAATTACATCTGCAGACTCCCTTCACTGCAACACCCAGGTTAGTGTTTGGCTGAATAATTGGGGACCACAGCCTGGCCAAGTCGGCAAATCAAAAACACTGTCATAGGGTCCAAGGGCAGTGACATCAAGACATATGCAGGACAGAATGTGGCAGCAGCTGGCCGAGCACTCCTGGAGTGGGGAGCACCATCAGGCAATAGGAAACCCCAGGAGGAGCAATGCAGGGGGCCAGAGGTAGTTTTTCAGATTCACTGATGGGAGGAACGTGTGCTTGGGGTGACATTCTGCAAGGAGGCCCAGAGTGGGGCAATCTGTCTGCTCCTTCTCACAGCTGGAAATCCCATGACTGTGGTCTGCTTCCGTCCTCCACACAGATTGCCAGAACCACACAGATCAGACACCCAGCATATCACCAGTGTATAGATGCCCCTTTTTATGTTGCTTACCAATGTGTCTTCTGTGACCCACTAGTAAGGTCACAGGCCCCTGGGCTGCAGACGTGAATCCACCGGCACTGTTGGAAAGGTGGGTGAGCTCATGTCTGCTGTTCCTAGGGCTGCAGCTTGTGGGCGTCAAATATTTGCTTAGCTAATCTTTCCCCATCTAAAGATGCTTGTTGATGATTTCATTCAGGAGTCTTGAAACCTGCAGGTAGAAATCCCAGCCAAAACAAACCAGGTGTGGATGATGAAACCACATTCCCTCGCCTTTGCCTTCAAGAACTCTAGGTGAGGCAGCGTGGGGTGTTCAAAGTAGCTGGGAAGTGAACCAGTCGTGGGATGCTCCTGGCCCACACCAACACTATAGCCAGACCCTAACTGCATGAGGAGTCCTCATGCCCAGATAGCCAGATGATCAAGGGGAATACAGAAAAATCAAGGGATTGATTCAATTTTACCCCAAAGACATTTTTTAGCTGCCCTGTTTTATAGAATGAATTTGCACAAGAGGTTTAGCCTTATTTCCAAGAAAGAGATGTCAAGAAAAAAGAATTTAGGTTAGCGCTCAGGAAGGCCTACTTGAGGCTAAGGCAGTGGTTCTTGAAGTAAAAGTGTGGTCCCTGGACCAGCAGTATTGACATCTCATGGGGGCTTGTGATAAATGCAAATTCTCGGGCCCCATCCCAGACCTACTGAAGGCAAAACTGGAGGTGAGGCCCAGCAAGCTGTTTCAGCAAGTTCTCTAGGCAATTCTGATGCATCCTAAAGTTGGAGAACATCTGCTCTGAAGTGAGCACAGCTTGGGGCACCAATTCACATGCAGGGGTCACTGAGGCAACTGTGATATCCTTATGGCCAAGGTATTTGTGAAAGTGTTTGGCAGAAAGTAATTGGCATTCAACTCAAATGGTTATCAGGGAACATGAGCTTCTAACGTAGGTGCTGTAATTGATGGGAGGGACTTTGGGGGAATCCTAGGTTGGCCTGGGGAGCCCTCACAGAGCTTCCTGCTGTGGCCTGGGGCAGAAGCCTAGGGCTGTGAACCTCAGGCCCTGAGACCTGCCTCTGGGCCAGGAGCCAGGGGAGCTAGGAGGGTGCTGAGGGCAGAGCCTTCTCAGCAAAGGAGGAGTGGCTGCCACATACTGGAATTCAGAGAATCTCCAGGGGTGCTGGGCACACAGGTTTTCTATGCTAGGCTGAGTTTCATTTCAGTCTCTTTTCCCCCCAATAGTTCGGAAAGGGCAAATGTTCTGGGAGGCTGAGGTGAGGAGTGTTCTAACTAACGATATTTATAGCTTCAAGTTAAATACTGTAGGTAAACAGGGCATTTGAGAAATCGGCTTGTGTTTCTTTCTTGCATTTCCCACACCTTAGCCGGACGTTTTACAATGTAGAGAAGACCTGGATGCCCCATGACCCCTCCCAGCAGGAGGGGTGATCAGTGTGGTCCATGCCCTTGTCGCTCCCTGGGGTCATGGCAGCGGAGGGCAGGAGGACGTGGGTGCCAGGGAGGATGCTCTGGTTGCTATCATCTAAACGTGTTTTTCGGATGGGAAGGAAGCAAGCATGCCTTTCCTGACCTCTCGCCTTGGCCTCTGCATGTTTCTTTTTCTCTCACATCAGCCTGGGGCCCGAGGAAGCTTTCCTGTGGCACTGACTGAAGCCCCCCTCTCATCTCCTCGCTTTCCTTATCCAGACCCCGTGGCTCTTTCCCTCCCCACTCCTCTCCTTGCTGACCTGCAGCGTGGGGGAGGAATGAGGCAGGCCAAGAGTGCAGGGAGGAAGAAGACCCTTGGGAGACAGCTAGGGAAGTCGGGACACTGAGGCCAGAGAGGGGGCAGCCCTCTGTCTGGAAAAGTCCACCAGTCAGTTGAGGTGAAGGAGAGAGAAGAGCAACAGAAGAGGAACAGAGGTTCCTGGGGCAAACAGGTGGCCAGGCCGTGTGCTGGCCAGAGGTGACCACAGAAGACCAAGCAGCTGGTCTGACCACCGCCCTCCTGATGCAGCCTCCAGTGATAAAGCTGCCCACCCCAGGAGGGGGCCAGGGTGGGGGCCAGGCGGGCAGACTCCTCCCCATGTAAGGACTAGACAAAAGACATGACCAAATCATGTTGTTAGAAACCAAACAGCCCTGTCAGGCTCCAGATCCTTGATCTCAGTCGTCAGAGTTCAGATGTGCTCCAGCATTGGTCAAGCCAGGGAGACTCTGTCCTCCTGATTCTCTTGCTAACTTAGCAGTGCAGCTCTGTGAGGAGGTGTCCCTGTGACTCTATCTGAGCTGAGCCCTCCATCTCACTACAGGGAGCATGCAGCTGTGTGGAGTCTAATCGGGCCTAGGGCTCTGGCCTCAGGGAGAAGGGGCACAAGGTGGCAGAGAGAACGGGACAAGACATGACCCTCCAGCTGCAGTCTGCTCAGGGAGCTCCAACATTGCATAAAGCCTGAGGGGGATTTATGTCAGGGCCCCAAATGTAGCTACTGGGTTGCTATTTTAATTTGGGGAGTGGTCCTTGGATCCCATATGATCCAAAAGGGTCCTTACCTTTTTTTTCAGAGTGTGAGGTTGAATATAGGCAGAAGTGAGGCTGTCTTTCCCTAGAGCCACCTGCTCAGTAGGCTAAAACCCAGGGATTCATTCCTAATGCCACCACCAGTCAGCCCCCTGTACCTCCTCCCCCAGGTATGTGACTCAAGTTGTCACCAGCTGTTTACAACGCTGAAGAGAACTGGCCTTTTTGCCCTCCGTGGCCAGAAGGTGCCAGCTTCACCTCCCATGCCTCCCACTGGTCCTTTCTCCATTGCTGTCACCCCCACCCAGCTCCCACCTCCTGCCCCCTCTCCTCAGGGGGCTCCTCTCTGTGGATGGACGTCAGCCGTGTGTCCCATGCTGCACCCCTGCCTCTGCCCCTGCAGGCCCCGTGCCTCCCTGGACGTCTCCATGGGTGTCCCCAGCCCACCGACTCAATCCACCTGCCCCACTCGCCCGGCTCCCCTCGCCTTTTGAGCTCCTTGCTTCCCTGATGTCACCATCCCCTTCCCCTAGTCTGCAGGTGCCCACTCGCCATCCCCTGCGTCTCCTTAGGCACCAGCCCGTTCCCTCCCCTGAGCGTCTCTCCCACTGAGGCCCCTGGTCTCTGCCACCGCCTGACTGGAGTCTTTTCTGCCTTGTCCCAAGACCTTGCATGGCCTCCTCTCCTCTAGACTGTTACAGGTTAACCTTTTAAAGTGTTTGACATGTGTTGTCCCTGCTCAGAAGTCTTCAGTGATGGCCAGTTGGCAATAAACTTCTGTGGCTCCTCTAGGGCACCAGTGCTCTCTTGACTTGGTTTCCTCCTCTCTCCTGCCCAAAACTCTCTCAGACTAAGCAGATCTTCTCCTAGGCCTGGGAGGACCTCTCTTCTCCTCTCCACCCATTCTCATAACCCCAGCTCCAGCCTCACTTCTGCAAGGACCTCTCCCTCTTCCTCCCGCTCCCGCATTCTGAGCCCCTCTGGCACCATCACTCTGTGGCTGCTCTGCGCAGTGTCACCTTGAGAGCAGCAGCTCTATTGTGTGCACGCACCTCACCTTATCAACAAACTGCTCCCACAGGGGTCGGTCGAGCCCTGCTTGGCTCTTGGTCTCCCCTGAATGTGTTTGGTCCAGAATGATATTCAGTAAATATTTGTTTATCATATTATTTCAAATATTCTTTCTGGGCAAAATTGGCCCACCCTCACATACACACCGATATCTGATAAAATCTGTCTGAGCTGGCAGGCCAAGGGGATTGAGCACTGTGTCTGCACTGTTGCCAGAGAGAGGCACCATCTCAGCTGTCAGAGGGAGACCCAGCATCCAGTTCAGGGCAAGTCTCAAGCAGCATTGAACTAAGAAAGATCTTCAGGGATGTGCCCCCATATAACCCTTGACTGCCCTGGAATCTCAGGTGTGATGCATTAGACAGAGAGGCCTACAGGTGCCTGTGGGAGCAGGGAAGTGACTAGGGAAGGGAAAGGAAAGGCTTCCTAGGCAGGTGATATGCAAACAGAGTCAGACAGGCAGGGAGGCCAGGGAGGGGGCCAGAGAGAGCTCTGGGCAGAGGGCAGCACGCAGGAGGAGTGAGGCACGATAATCCAGACAGATGGATGCACTGAAGGGATGGGCACAGCATCAGTGTGGCAAGGGCTGGGGCTGCCTCCCCAGGCCTCCCTGCAGGGGGAGGAGGCCTCCTACTGGGATATACACTGGGGGCACCGGTTTAGAGTGAGTCTGGAGAAGGAAAAGCCCAGAAAAGCATCTCAGTCTGGAGCCTTGCCCTTTATAAGGTCTGGACAAATTGGTGGGTGGAATTCTCTGGCCTGTGGAGAAGTGCCTTGTGGACTGACCCTGACACTTGTGAGCATTGGCCATGAGCGAGAAGGCAGGGCGCCATTCCGTGTGGCAGCTTTGAAGGGAAGGAGAGGAAAATGCTTGACTTAATGGGGGGAAAGGAAGGCCCATCCAGCTTGCATAGGCTTCCTGTAGCTGTGTGGCCTGCAGAGGAGGGGTCTGTGCATCCATCTGAGGGAGGTCCTCGTGGAGCAGGATCAGTCAGGACCCTCCCAGTGTGGGTGAAAGGCCAGCGTGGACAGGAAGAGCCCGGGAATAAGAAGTCCAAAATCAAGAGCTGGCAGTGTTGGTTCCTTCTGAGGGCTCTGAGGGAGAACCCATTCCATGCCCCTCTCCTTTCTAGTGGTTGTCGGAAATCGCTGGCTTTCCTTGGCTTGTAGGCACATCACTACATTTCTGCGTCTGTTGTCAAATGTTGTTCTTCCATTGCTGTTGGTTTTCTCTGTGTCCAAGTTTCCTCTTCTTATAAAGATGCCAGTCAACGAATTAGAGCCCACCCTATTTCAGAAGTATGGTCTCAACTTGATTACATCTGCAAAGACCCTATTTCCAAACAATGTCACATTCACAGGTACCAGGGGTTAGGACTCCCTCATCTTTTTTTTGGAGGCTTGATTCAACCCCTGGTACCCAGCAAGGAGGCTGGAGGCAGAGAATGTCCTCATCATCTTGCTGTGAGTTCCAGAGGCAGAGACAACAAGGTGGAGAGAGGTTCAAGACCAGCCCTGGGTCACAGCAGAGTGCTGGGGGGCCACCTGTGGGGCTGGAGGCCAGTGGGGCTCTCTAGGGAGGGAAGTGGAGGCCTTCGGTGTGTTGGGGACAGACATCCCCACTTCCCTGCCCAGAGTCATTCCCAGGAGATGTGGTCCTGCTGTCCTTGTCTTTGGTACTTTGTTGTTGATCAGTGGGCAACCAAGACCACCAGGTTACATGACCCTCCTGTGATCTGCAGGAGGGCAAGTGGTGGAATCCGTAATTGTGTTCATAGCTTGGTGATTAGGGAGGACGTTTCTTTCTCTTGAGGTGTCTGATGTGATAGAGATTTGAATGTTGGGCAAAGAGCCTTTTCCTCCTGCCATCCTCTACCTGCCATTGGAAAACAGGGGGAGGAATGACTACAGAGGTGGGGCGATGTTCTTATGCAGGGGCAGTCTGCTTGGTTGCACACTGGGTCTTTCCTTCCCCCCGAACATCTCATCCTGGCTGCCAAGGACCTGCTCTCTAGGGGCCCAGTTTTTAGGGGGCTGCTTATCACTGTTGGAATCAAGGAATCTTGGGAGACAGCCCATGGTCATGAATCCCGAGTCCCTTGGCAGGCAGGCAAATGCCAGGGTGACCAGGACGGGGTGTGGGAATGGTCCCATATGGGAAAGTGTGTCTGCCAGCAACAGGTTGTTGCGGGGGAGGAGGGCACATCTGCACGGTGGAGGTGGAGGCAGAGGGAGCCCATCTGTGGCATTTGTGTGCGAAACGGGAATGCTGTAACCTCAGGAGAGTGAGCAGGGACCTACTGACCAGGAGCAGGGCCCAGCGCCCTGGCTAGGGAGGGCCGGCAGGTGTCCATGCACTTCTGCTCTTGTGGGGTGGGCAGCCTTCTCACCCTGCATTAAGCATCTGCTGTTTTGGGTTCCCTCATAGACTCCTGAAGCTTTGTTCTCAGACCTCCACTATGGCTGTGAGCAGTCTGGGTGTGTTGTGGTCTTCTTGGAGCTGCTGTAGGTGGCGGGTGGGCCCAGGCTGCCCCATGGCAGCAGTTTCCCTGGGTAAGGGCTCCTTCCCTGTCCTCCCAGGGCACTGACGTGTTCTTGATGAAAGCTCCTGGGGCTCCCCACAGAGCTGGCCCCAGGGGAACAGCCCAACACCCTCCTTTCCTCACTGCTCAGGAATCAGTCTCCAGTCTCTTGTCCACTACAGAAATACCTGCCAGGACCAAGAGCCACAATTAGGTCCAAGATTTCAATTCTCCAAAAGGAGACGATTTTGTTGGGAGTTCTGTTATGGAGCTGGCCCTGCACATAATTCTGAAGAAAGTGAAAGAATCTACGGGGTTTGCTAAGAACTGACAATGGCTCCAGAACTTTTTTGGGAGGTAAACAGATACAATAGAAGGAAAACACCTGTTTCTACAACAAATTTACAGCCCAGTTTGATAACTCTATATCCTCTTACTTATTGCTTACGAATGCCTAGGTAATCAGTGGGGTCATTCACTGACATTTAGTCTTTCCCTTTGATTTGTTCATCCATCGTTATTTACAGACAAGATTGCTTCTTCCTTATAAAAACACCCTGCTCTCTCTGGTCATTCCCCTCTTAAGTCTTGCTGGTGACAGGTGTGCGCTGAGTGCCAGGATTGCTTCAGGGCCCAAAACACTCATGGTGCTTGTAATTACAACCTGGGCTCAGTGTCCCCAAGGAACAAAAGAGACTGTGTAACAGGAGGGACATTGTTTGCCACCAGAAAGAGAAGAGTATAAGCTAATCAAGGGAGGGGGTGGGAATGAAGAGCCCTCAGGCAGAGAATGGCCCCCACCCCCAAAAGCTCATCGCCTGAAGTGGTTTCATCTACAAATTTCAGCTACCTATTACCCAACAATAACATGGTTAGCTTGATACCAAGCCACCATTGTGATGGGAAGCTCAGCAAGAGTGGAGGGTGGATGAGGGTGGATGGGGCTGGTGTAGGAGGGCCATCTAGGCTGGGACATTTTACCTGCACTTTAATCTGAGGTGGTGGGGATCCATTTTTTACAGGGTCATGACAGGCTCTCATCTCCATTTTTGGAAGATCGTGCTGATATACACCAAATGACTCTATTTCTGTAAAGTACAAAAACAGGCCCACTAATCTGTGCTGTTAGAAGCCAGGAGACTCGTTGCCCTGGAGAAGGTGGGTGGTGACAGAGAGGTGCTTGGCGGGGAGGGGCTTCCGGGAAGCTGGTAACAATCTACCTCTTGATCTGGAGACTGGTTCCTCAGGTGTACCCAGCTTGGGACATTTTTTTTAAAGCTATACTCATGATTTATACATTTTCTATGTGAATGTTATATGTCAATAAAGTTTCTTAAAAGATTACTCTGGGTGTTGATTAAAGAACACATGGAAGGAGAGACAAATGAGTGTAGGAACTGGGTAGGAGCTTGTGACAGTGAACCAGGCGGGAGCCGATGGGTGACCCAGACGGGAGGGTGGCGGAGGAGGGGGAGAACACAGAGCAGACGCAAGACTGGTCTGGAGGTGGAAGCTGGAGCGGAGGGGAAATGGGGTGGGGTGACAGTAAAGCTGGGGCGTGGATTTGGGGGACTGACGGGGAGTTGGAGTTGAAGTGTGTGGGATGCAGTTTGATACAAGGCCCAGGGTCAAGTGGGGAGGCTTTGTCCTACAGCCAAGGGAGGATTCTCCTGTGGGTGGATGAGCGGGACGCCCAGGGGAGCGCGTAGAGAGAAAAAGGACAGAGCCCAGACACCGTCAATGTCAGATAGGGAGACAGAAGAGGGCTCCCAAGAGGATTTCTGAGAAGTACCAGTCAGAGGGAGAGCGAGAACACGGAGATGGCAAGTGACATCACAAATGGCAAGGGGGAACCCCCAGGACCTCAGGGCAGCGATTGCTGGAGAGCCCGCTGCACGCGGCAGTCAGGAAACTGGCCGTCCTGGTGAAAACAGTTTCGCTGGTCCTTCCTTCCCCTGGACTCTCACAGGACTGGGCAGTGTGGTGGGGCAAATGACGGTGTGACTTAGCATCTGTTGGCTGCCACCATTTACCAACTGTGTGGCATGAGACAATTTTGTAAGCTGCCGTGAGCCTCAGTCTCCTCATCTATAAACAAAAGGAATCACGTGTACCTCTCAGGGCTGGTATGAGGACTGACTTTGTTCATCAAGTATTTATTGAACATTTATCCTGTGCCAGATAGCCAGATGCAGAAGGTCCAAAGTGACCAAGACTGACAAGTGGGGGAACAAATAAGTAAATAAATAAACAAGATGATGTGAAGAAAACAAATGCCTCCCACTCCGTGCTTCCCTGCGGCCACCGCCCAGCCCTCTTGCACCATGGGGTCCCTCCCTTCCTGGCCGATTTCCCTGGGGTCAGCTCCTAAGGTCCTAGGCTCTTCTGATACCACGTCCCCAATCCTTACTTTCTTGCTTGGAAAAACTAGCTTCCCCATCCTTGAAGGCAGGAAGGGAAGGGCTTAATCTTCAAACCCTTCCAGGATGTGAGAGAAAATATTGACATCCATCTTATTATTAGAACAAAGAATAGGAAGAATATCAAACAGCGAAGTTTCCATGTTAATACGATGGTGCATGTCCAAATGTCATTTTCCTGCCATAAAGGAATTCAAAGCAGATTCCCCAATGGTGCCTTATTTGAACCTAACAAATTATTCTCCTGCCAACTTTCCCAAGAGACAAGATAGCACTTGTTCTTCATGAAGGAAAACGTTTCTGGCTTAACACAAGAGATAAATTTTGGAATTTCTGAAGAATTTGGATACATATTTACAGAAATGTCAGTGATAATTTCAAAGTGTTTATTTTTCTGGGAAACCGTGGGCACCACGCCTCGAGCTGATCTGGCAAGTTCACCTGGTCTCACATGCTTAGGTTTCATCCCCCTGCCCTCGGGGATCCCTCACCCTTTGCTCTTCCAGCTCTTCCATGCAGCCAGCCTGGGCACCGCTAGGAAGGAAACTAATAACACAGAACAAGGACAACACAGGCAGGTTTGCACTGCCCATGTTGTTAGGAGCTAGAAAGTTTGTCCACCTCCCTTTTTTGTGCCCTATCTTCCTTCAAACAAGGGCGTTGCAATGGAAATCTGCACTTTTTTTTCTGGATTGTTCTGATCTTTGTACTTTCAAGGGCTCTCAGAATCCTGTCATATCAAAGGCCTTTTTTTTTTTTTTTTAGCTCATAATAATACTATACAAAATAACAACAAACATCACAAAATTATGCAGCTTGGGACTTCCAGTATCTTTTAATTGTATGGTGGCCTTCAAGTGAGTTTTTTTTTTTTTTAATCTAAACTGCATGTCCTAAGCTAAAAAGTGGTTGAAAAACCCTCGTCAAGAGTCTGATTCAGTCAGGACTTGGCTCAGAGAGACGCCTTGACTGGGGTCCCCCAGGCGGTGTGAAAGGTGGGAAGAGTCCACCTTGGACTTCAAAGGCTTGTTCTAGTTCATAATAATACTAATAATACTAAAGGTACCTTTTATCATTGCTGCTGTGAATACCACCAACTCTGACCCTAGGCCGGCTATTTTGAATCTCTGTGCTTTATCTCGTGCAGGCATTCTTCCTGCATGGGAACATATTTGATTTCCTGAATCACTTCTTGAAAGAGACATTCCCCTTTGGGACTCGGAGCCATGGTTTGGATCCAAAGCCGCACCCTGCAGAAGGTATAGGAGGGGTAGGCAGGCCGAGGGCTGGAGGAGGCCGTCCATGGCAGGAGGCATCTGCTTCTTGGCTTTGCTTCCTCCTTCTTCTGAGGGGACAGGGAGAAGGAGCCCACTCTCCCCTCCAGCTCTGAGGGCCCTCAGGTGGGCCTCTGGGGAGCCAACCCAGATCCCCACCTCCCCCTTTAAATGCCTGTGGCTGTGACGTCGGGAAGCAGCCAGGACTCACCCTTCTGAGTTCAGTTCACTCCTTTGTCCCCATCACATTAGGGCTCTTAAGCCCCAAGCCTTACCTCCCAGATCTCACCCACTGGTGAACTGCCAGCCAGGACTGAGAATGAGCGGTGAGAATGGACACACTGAGAAAGACAAGTGTGAGTGGAAATGGACAGACACCCAGAGCCGGCACCACTCTCTGGCCACGCGCCTTCTGTCCGAGACGCACGACCGCTTTGGAAGACTCTAGGGGAATATGTGAGGTATCGGGACACATGAACGTGGTGGGGAGAGGAAGGACCTGGTTACACTTTTAGGTTTGACAACTTAGTCCACTGACAGGTATACACTTCTTAGAGCCTTTCTTTTTGAAAATGTGGGGACAGCACGATTTGTCTGCAAGGCCCAGCATCAGGAAATGGATGGGGTTCATAACTCAGGATGGCAGCCTGAGCAGACATTTGCCTCCCCTCCTCTCTCACACCTCCGTTATAATGGAGGTAATGAGTGAAAAATGATGAAAACCAGTAACAGGAATAAAAAGAAGAGAGACTATGAGTGGATGAAGCATTTCAGTAATTTCAGCAGATGGACAATGGCTGGGAAGTGTCAATGGATGCAACGGAATGTAGGAAGGCGGGCCCTCAAGTGCGTGCACATGGCCTGCAGTTGCAGGGAGCCCTCAGCCTCGGCACAGCCCTGGAGAGGCCACAGATTTAGAATCACGGGCTGCAGAAGGAGAAGCGGAGCTGAACTCCGAAGGGTTAATGCAGAAGGGCCCCTTACTCCAGGGAAAACACAAGCAGCCTTCTCTCCATGCTTTGATGGAACTACTAGCTAGTGTGTAGTGTGAGCATTTGTGCCCAGGAAGGAAGCCCTGCTTCTCTGGCTCCCAGCTCGCTTGCCACAAAGTGAAGTGATCTAATAATAATAAAAATACTAATAGTACTGTTACAAGTTGGGAGGGGAGGTGCAAGTGTAAGTACGCTAAATCCCCTTCCATAATGGCATGCACCCTACAGTGATAAGTCAAGAAATCGCAGAACAAGCATATTATTTTGAGATGTGTGGGTATAATCAACAGAAAAACTAAAAACTAAAGACAGAGGTGGTGGTCCCTAACCTGCAGGACGGGTGGTGGGCTGGAGCTGACTGTGGGGCTGGGCTTTGTCATTCTAAGCCCTTCCAGACTACTTAATTTTTAAAAAACATATGCATGTATTGCATTGATTCAAAGTAAAGGAAAAAATTAAAAAGTGAAAGGAAATGTAAATAGATTTTAATTGCACAGGTGGAATTCCAGTTGACTGTGAAGCAGAGCTCAGCGCTGCTCACATCCGGTTGGGTTGTCAGTGTGGTTGTGCAGTTCTGGGTCTTCCCAAGACACATGTCAGTGTCAGAGGTGTTCCCACCTGTGTGGGGTGCAGTCAGCTCAGCCTAGACACAGGAGGGACAAAATGTCCTCTGAGGCCAGATTTGACGATCAGAGGATGGGAGGCGCAGAACGGCAGTGTGGCCCTCATCACACCCCTCAGCTCTCACCGCCTTACGAGGGTGAGAATAAGGTTTCCTGGCACTGTTCTTTTCTCCTTCTCCCTTTTCCTCCCTCCCTACCTCCCTCTCTCCTTCCTTCCTTTGGAAGAATTGCTCCATTTAGATTGCCCTGTCAGAGCCCTGTTTGGGATGGCTGCCATCCTGGGACAGAAGCAGCTTTTCCAAACTGGGGGTCTCCAGCTGTATGTCTCAGTCCAGCCCCTTCTCCTGCTCCCGAGTGATTTTCTTCCCACTCTTGGGCTCCTTCAGTGTGTTGAATCACCTCAGAGAAGGTACATTCTAGCAGACATAAAGGATCAGGTGGATTTTCTAGAGTTTTGCCTTCCCTGGGATTTGTGTGCACAAAGCCAGAGCTGGTTGACGTCAGAGTCAGACGTTAAACAGGTAGTAACCCTCTGGGGATCACATTTCAGGACTTCTGCCGGGTGTCCCTGCAACCATGGTTAGATGCCGCTATGATCCAAGGATGGTTAGATCATAGTTCTGATGTTTAGTTTGGAAAAGGGAGTCATGAACAGGTGGATCAGAAGAAACCATGTCTAGGCTATCCTCTGACCCTTTCTCCTTCACCTTGAGCTGGGGGGTTTCCCTCCTTGTCCTTATGGCTTACCCTTTGTGGCCATCTTGCTCACGGCACTGAAGTATGGCTTGGGCCTGGGGCTTCCCTCTGTGCCTTCAATTGGCATCTCAGCAGCTTGTCAGACTTGCTTAGCTCTTGGCACAGGTGGTTAAAAGTTTTCTCTTTGTCAGAAGAAAGATCTTCACGGACATTTTGGTTTCTGTGCTTCCTTCCTCTTTGTGTTTGTTAGGATTGGAGAAAGACTGTGAGCACGGCTTTCACATTTGAAAGTCTGAGCACCTCCTGCCCACCCCACCTGCAAGAATGTTGCCCCCCTCCTTGGGGTTCCTCTGCCAGCTTCCTTCTATAAGATGTGCCTCAGGTGACACGTTAACTATAACACACACACACGCCCCTTGTAAACCTAGATGTTTAGATTAGCACACACACGCTAACCTAGATATTTATATGGGTTTTGAACCTGTCAAAGTAGGCCCCTTGAATAAACAAATGTGTTCCAATGACATTGCCAATGCTCATAATTAAAAAAAAAATGTTGTTTGTGGAATTCCCTTCAAAGTCTCAGAACATTATTTTGAATACCTTCATGGTTGCAAATCTTCTTTCAAGTGAATTTTTTCTTCAGCCAACTTTATTGAGGTATAGTTTGCACATAATAAAATGCAGGCTTTGAATGTTTGATGAGTTCTGACAAATGTATATGCCTGTATAAATACCACCACAATAAAAATGTAGAACATTTCCACCACATTAGAACGTCCCTTCATACATAGCTACAAATCTTTAACTTTTTTTAGTTTGGGTTTAGAAATATCCAAAAGTGGTTTAGAGTCAAGCCGTATCAGCTGAAGTGATGAATGCTGTTTTGTGCCTTGTAAATTCTGTGGCTCATAGACTGATTGAAGGCAATGCCGAAGGGGAAATTTATAAATAATTGAGGACACATCATTGGAACCAATTTGCAGCATTGAAGAATGGCTACTGATGGATGTATATTCTAGAGCATGGATTTATCAGTTAGAGCACTTTAAAGAGGCCTGGCATGGAGGCTCATACCTGTAATCCCAGCTCCTTGGGAGGCCAAGATGGGAGGGAGGGCAAGGCAGAAGGATTGCTTAAGCCGAAGAGTTTGAGACCAGCCTGAGCAACATTGTGAGACCCCATTTCTACAAAAAATAAAAAAATTAGCCAGGCATGGTGGTGCGCACCTGTAAGTCCCAGCTACTTGGGAGGCTGAGACAGGAGGACGACTTGAGCTCAGGAGTTTGAGACTGCAGAAAGCTATGATCAAGCCTCTGCACTAGAGCCTGGGCAACACAGCCAGACCCTATCTCTTAAAATTTTTTTTTTAAAAGCGTGCTTTAAAGACATATTGTTCACCTGACCATGATTGAGCCCCAGTTATGAACCAGGCAATTTCAGGCACTGGGGATTTGTTGTCCTAAAAAAACACACATCATCTTTCCACCATGAAGTCTATATTGCAGTGGGAGGAAATGTAAATAAATGAGAAATCAATGCATGGTGTAATTTTAGGAAACAATAAATGCCAAGAAAAAGAAAAGAAGGATGAGGAGATGGAAAATGATGGCATAGTATTTAAGGAATATAATAGAGCTCAGGTAATACATCTTTACTTTCTTTTCCTTCTGTGAAGAAATCACAAGATTCAAATTCTGCCATAAGCTGCTTTCTAAAAGGGACATATTATCTTTCCCTAAAGTATATTGTACAGAATGCTAGTATTTGTTATATGAAAAAAAAATGGTGGCAGTGGTGGTGAAGTTCCATAGTTAGAAAAGTATGGGGAGGCTGGCCACGGTGGCTCACACCTGTAATCCTAGCACTCTGGGAGGCCAAGGTGGGAGGATCGCTTGAAGCCAGGAGTTCAAGACTAGCCTGAGCAAGAGCAAGACCCCATCTATACTAAAAATAGAAAAGTTATCCAGGCAACATGGCACATGCCTGTAATCCCAGCTACTTGGGAGGCTGAGGCAAGAGAATTGCTTGAGCCCAGGAGCTTGAGGTTGCAGTGAGCTATGATGACACCACTGCACTTTAGCCTGGGTGACAGAGCAAGACTCTGTCTCAAGAAAAAGAAGTGTGGGGAAAATTGGGGTAAGCAAAGTTAAGAGGGTCTTTACTGAAAGACTATTCAGAACCTTTACGATGCTAATGTGACTGTAAATATTCATGAGGGAGGATGAAATAGTATGTAATATTTTCCAAACTTCTTTTTCCAGGGAATCCTTCTGGCTTGGAGCATCTCAAGCAAGTGGTGTTCTGTGTAACACATTATGGGAAACTCTGTCCTAGAGTTCTCACACCATTGAAAATTGAAAGCCGTAGAGAAGTTAAATTACTTGAGGGGCAAGAGGAGGGAGTGGAGGAAGCTTCAACTTATTGAATGGCCCTCTGTCGTGTGGAGCTCTCACTGTGGACCAGGAAGGTGCCAATATCCACAAATACATCTCTGCTACAATCCTCACATCTCAGGTGGCCTCATAGCTCCTGTTTACTACTGGGGGAAACTGCTGCTCAGACAGATCAAATTAGTAGCCAAAGGTCACACATTCCTTATAGAGGCAGGATCTGAATCTAGGCTGTTTGACTTTAAAACCCAAGTCATCAAACACCGTAACACTGCAATGCTTAAATGATGGGGCATGGCCGGTTGCAACCCAACTAGCAAACCTTTTCCTACTCGCACCAATCCATCCAAATATACTCTTAAACCTGTGTCCTCCTTGAGCGTGGGTTTCTGTTCCATCTGCAGCATGTCGAGTGTTTCTTGCTAATCTGATGCTGGCCATGTACTGGTACTTGGTAAGTTCAAGCAGCCTGAGTCATGATCCCATGGTCCCATCCACATAAGCGCAGTACGTGGGGCCAGATGGCTGTGACCCTAAGTGGCCTTGCTAGAACCATCCATCGACTTCTTTCTCCTTTCCTCACATTTTCTCCCTGCCCTTCCCTCTCCTGCATCCACAGATCTGATTCTTCTCCATCTGCCATACCTGCTGGAACCCACTGGCCCAGATACATACCAGCACTTCTGCCAGGGCCCCCACGAGGCTCCCAGACCTGACAGTGTTGCTGGGGCCAACAGCCGGCAGTGAAGGTGGCTCTGTGAGGGGGTGAGGATGTGGAAGGAGCCAGCCGGGAGGGGCTGGGTCTCCTACCTAGCAGCTGGGGGTAGAAAACAGGGGACTTCATACTTAAAGGCACATCTTTCAGGAAAAGATCTAAGACAGATTTTCTCTTCCGCCCTCCCCATCTTCCTCTCATGAGACAGCTGGGGATGTTGGTAGTGATTAGTCACTCCTGTTAATTCATTACTAATTTGGTTAGAGAGACTGGTCTTTCCTAAGCTTAATGCTCAGAAACAAATTGCTCCAAAACTCAGCTCACTGTCCTCCCTCTCCTGAGCCCCTGTCTCCAACCATGGCTTTGCCCCCTTCCTGGCCCTTGGGCTATGGACTCGGCCCCTCTCTTCTTCCACTCTGCATCAGTGACAGCCCTGTCAACTCAGCCTGTGCAGGAGCCCCTGGTCCTGTCCCTTCCTACACACTCACTGCCCCAGCCTGGCCTTGGTCCAGCCTTCACTGGGTGGCTGGATGCTACTCTTGCCCCCAGCTGTGCGTCAGTCTTTGAGAGGCCTCTGTGCAGAAGCCAGCACAGGGTGCTGGGAGTTTTGGAAGTGACCTTGAACTAGACACACAAGTGAACCTTGGGAGGGCAAGGGGGCTCCAGAAGGGCAAGGGAAGTTATCTGGACAAAGAAGGGGAAGATTGTGAGCAAAGGCACGGAGATGTGGGTGGTGGGGAACTCTTAGGGTATGACCTTGATGGAGTTTGAATGACAAGGTGTGTGGCAGCAGGTGTTGCAGCTATCTAATGCTAGAGACCAAAGCAGCCCAAAACTTAGTGCTTAAAACAATGACCACAGTTAGTTTGCTGACAAATCTGCCATCTGTGTAGGGCTCGTTGGAGATAGCTTATTTCTGCTCTGCCTGGCATCATAGCCTGGGACCAGAATCATCTGAAGTCTCGCTCAGTGACATGTCTGGCTGCTGACGCAGGCTGCGGGCTGAAACATTAGCTGGGGTGGTCGGCTGAACGCCAGCACTGGGCCTGCCCATGAAAAAGGAGACTGGGCTTCCTTACAGTGTGATGTCTGGGTTCTAAGGTCTCAAGAACGGAACAGCCAGGAAGATTCTCCATCTGCGTTTAGGAGCTGGCCTCAGTAGTCACATCGCATCACTTCTGCTTCATTCTCCTCGTTAGTAGCAAGTAGCTAAGATGGGCTCATATTCAGGGGAAGAGAACACAGACCCCACCTCACCTCTCGACGGAGTGTCATTGTCACATGTAAGAGGTGTATGTGGACGGGAGACATTGGTGTGGCCATCTTTGTAAAATATGATTAGCCCCAGCAGGGTCCGGAACAGAGGCAGGCAGCCTCCAGCACCTGTAGCATCCTTGTTATCACACTAGACATTAGTTTTTACCTTATAGGAGGTGTCAATTTGGTCATGAGCTGCTCATGATTGTGCCTGAGAAGGCTCTCCCTGGGATGGTGTGGCAGAAGATTTGGAGAGGGAGATGGCAGGCCTGGGAGAGGCTGCTGCAGTAATCCGGAGGAGAGATGGTACAGGCCTGAGCCAGGGCACACCCCTGGGGAGAGGGTAGGGGTCATAGGTGGGAGATGCCAAGAAGAGACCACAGGGCCCCGTGTTGGGGTGAATGCCAGGCGGTGAGGAGGAGGGGGCATCCAGGAGGATTCTCGGTTTCTGGCTTCGGAAACGGAGTGGAGGTGATAGGGAATGAAGGAAAAAGAGGAGAGGCTTGTGGGGGACGACAGCGAGTCCTGTCTGGGAAGTGAGTCTGAGGGGTCTGAGAGTGCCCATGTGGACACACCCAGCAGATAATGGGATGGACCTGAGTGCAAAGCTCTGGGAAAGTTCTGGATGCGGAACTGAGATTTGGGTGCCGCCATCCTGCAAGCCAATGGGGTTGCCCGTGCCCATGTGCAGAATGGGTGCATGTCCAGAGAAGGGATCTAGAGAGTTTGGGGCATTGGTCTCTAGGGAATGGTCAGAGGAGGAGAATCTGGCAATACATCCGAAATCATCTGGGCTCAAGGGTGCTTTGATGGCCTGTGTTCATGGAAGAAGAGTGGACTTTGACAAATCCCATCACCATCTGTGCTGCTTCCCACAGCCTGTGCTATGGCTCTCACCGGTCCTTCCACCTCATGGTGGCAGCTCCTTCCAACTAAGGGATTTATGTGATTGCTTTGCTTTTCTTTTTCAAATCCTTCGCAGAGGATCAGACCTGAGACGTGTCTTCTAGTCCAGTAATTGTAACCCGTGTCACACACCAGATTCTGCTGGTGAGACTTTCCCAAAGAACACATTTGGGGCCTCACTCCCACTGACTGACTCAGTGTGTCTGGGTTTGGCCTCACCCCTGTATTTCAGGCACCTCCATCCATGCAGTTTTGAATCAAAGCTGAGTTAAGACTCACCGATGTAACAAAAAAAAAAAAAAAAAGACTCACCGATGTAACCCAGGTGCTCACAGCTGAGGAAACCCTGGGTCGGGGGGTGTGACTGGCTGAGGTTGCCCCACTGAGTGAGCAGCCTGGTCCACTCTAGAAGGTCAAGTGGCTGGCACCTGAGCCCCAAAGTGCCCACTACATGCAGGGCACTGTGCCGGGTCCCCCCTCTTTGGACCTCAGTTTCCCCATTTGTGAAAGAGTAGAACAAGATTGTTTTCAAAAATATCTTTATCACAAAATATTAAGAAGAATTCCAATTTATGAAACAGAGCCCAGTGGAGGCTCTCTGGGCAGGCAGGGGTGGAACACTGCCCCTGCCTCCAACCAGTCAGGCTTCCTTCTGCCACCAGTGAGGAGTGAGGTGGCCACACGGGCTCAGGGGCAGCTGGCAGTTTGGAGAGGTGTCTGGTTTCATGGGTGCAGTGACCTCCTCAGATCTGGAGGCTGTGAGCAGGGGCATACGGACAGGCAGGGGGTTCTGGGCTCTGTTGGAAGCCCCAGGCTGGCCTTGCAAAAGCTCTGCCCTACAGGTAGGAGACTCCACAGTCTGGAGCGAGGGCCCCTGTGGAGCAGGTAGGCTTAGCTTCAGAAAGGAAATGGAAATGGAGGGGGAGCCCCCGCTGCTCTCCTGTGATGCCAGCCCTTCAATTAAGAGAAGAACTTTGGCAGACTATGAATGTAACGGCACCCCACCCTTCCCTGGAGGAAAAGCATGACCCACGAGGACACCTTCCAGGGGATGTTTGGGGGATGGGCTCCTGGCCAGGCGCCTCTTTGGGCCTGGCCCAACAACTGAGGACCTGGGAAGGTGCAGAGCTCAGCCTGGAGCCAACGAAGGACACCATCAAACCCCTATCCTGCTGTTGCTGATGTGTGTGTCCCCATCAACCTGGAGCTCACGTTTATTCAGTACCCACAGGACAAGGCACGCAGGGCAGGGAGAGAGACAGAGACAAATGGCCTGGGCCTCTTCCTTGAGTTCATGATCATCCGTCCAGCACAGTCACAGACACTCCTGATAAGAAGTGACAAGAAGCTTGGTGAGGACATGAATGGGAATATCCATTCAAACCGGGTGGCTTGGGGGCCACATCGTGGTGCCTTATTGGAGGCATCAGAGGTGGGCCTTGGGAGATGTGTCAGGAAAGGAGGACAAGTTGAGAGTGGAGAGAGGTGACCTTGGGCTTGTGCGCTGGGTGCCATTAGTGAAGATCCAAGGTGCTCGGCCCACATGGGGCCTTCCCTCAGGGTGACTTTCTAGCCCTGTTAGAAAATGACGGTGGTTTTGCAGGGCCATTTATGGTACTGGTGATAACAATGCAGTGATGAGAGGAACCGCTAACACTTTCCTTCCCGAGGGGGTGGAAAACAGTGTAGCAGTGATGACATTCACCCTCGGGACTATGAAGTAAGTGCTCCCAGGTAACAGGTGAGGAGGCAGCCCCAGCGGCTGGAAGGCTAGGGGCTCCAGGGCTTGTTGTCCAGAGGCCTCACAGGCTGTCGCTGTCCCCCTAGGCGTTCGTGCTCTGCCAAGGCCTCCTGCAGCTCTGCCAGCTCCTGTACAGCGCCTACTTCAAGAGCAGCCTCACCACCATCGAGAAGCGCTTTGGACTCTCCAGTTCTTCTTCGGGTCTCATTTCCAGCTTGAACGAGGTGAGCAGGAGGTGCTGGTCTATCAGACCCCGATTGTGCATCACCCTGACCACAGGATCCAGGAGACACAGAGGCACGAGGGGCTGGGATGTGCACTGGGTACAGGGTGCCAGGGAGCCAGCAAAGATCCTATGGGCACAGTGAGAGCAGCCACATTTCCTGAGGCCTGACTTGCGCCAGGTGCTGAGCTGACAGTTGCCCACATCTGACCTCAGGGCTCCTCACAGCAGCCTGCAAGTGGTACGCTGCTCATGCCCCATGGCACGGATGGGGATCCCGGCTCGGCAGTACGAGTGGCTTGCCCCAGGCGTGCAGCACCATCTGCCTCCAAGCTCTGTGCCCT
Source organism: Lepilemur ruficaudatus (assembly GCA_963574885.1). Taxonomy (NCBI): domain Eukaryota; kingdom Metazoa; phylum Chordata; class Mammalia; order Primates; family Lepilemuridae; genus Lepilemur; species Lepilemur ruficaudatus. The sequence continues at coordinate 35,460 of CAUYRT010077912.1, read as the reverse complement.
GAATGAGTTCAGTGGTACCCCAAGAGCTTATGTGGCCTCTGTCCCATCCCTAGTCCAGGGAGAATGAGCCCCAGGCATGTGGGTGGGGAAGCAGCCCCAGGCCAGGCATGCCTTGTCTTATGGGTCACGGGAGCCAGAGCTGCTCAATGGCCCTGACTCCCAAACCTATGACCTCCTAGCGTTTCCCTATCCCTTGGTGACCACATATCAGAGTTCAAAGAAGACAGGGAGGACCAAGAAGCCTGAGGTAGGAGGTCGGAGGTCAGGGCCTGCTAGGAGCCACTGGAAGCTGGGAGAGAGTGAGGGCAGCAGCAGGGCCCCTCTGTCATGCCCAGGATGGAGGGGGGCACCTGGCCTGGCTTCTCTCCTGTCTCTCCCACTCGCTCCTCCTGGATGGAGGCAGTGGCCTCCCTCCCCCCAAGCCTGGTCGCTCCTCTGGAACATGATGGGCTCTCCCCTTGACTTAGTGAAATTCAGGTCGTGCAGTAACTCAGAGACCGCCCCGCCCCTGTGCAGCTCCTGGCTAAGATGGGGCTGTAGAAGGTGGGTGTCTCCTACCCCAGCCTTCACCCTTCAGTCTCCCCTGCCCAGTCTGCTCCTGAGGGAACGTGGCTTTGCCCTTCACTCCACCCCCACCCTTGATGCTCACAACAGCGCCCCTGGGGCCCTCCCCTGTGCCAGCCCCGCAGCAGTCCTAGGTTAGAGGCTCTTTTTGTAGTCACTTTTCCAGAAGAGGAAACCTGCGTCAGAAAGCCTGAGTACTTTGTCCCAGGTCGGCCACATGTCATGTGCTCAGCACAGCCAGCATCTGAGCCTGGGTCTGTCTGACCGCCGCCTGCTAAGGCCTCCTCTGTGGATCCGCAGCTGACCTCTCTGCCGCACCTCCAGTCCTTCGTCCACCCAGTCTCATGTCCTCTGCATTCATCACTGAAATCTCCGTCAGTGCCCCTCTCTGCATGCGCTCCCCACCACGGGCTGCTCCCCCACATGTGAGACACACATGCACATTTACACACACAGTCCTGCAGCCTGAGTTGTTCAGACTCAGGGCCTCCAGACTCCCCCTCCAAACTCCCAGGCCCATGTGTGTGCCTTCACTGCTTTTTGTGCATGCGTGTGTGTCTGTGTGTTTTAATGACTGCGTGTGTGTGTCTGTGTATGCATGTGTCTCTGTCTGTCTGGTTGTGTGTCTGTCCTGAGCTTCCTGATGATACCTGGTGCTGGCGTCTGCCTCACCATGTAGGCTGTGGGACCTGGTGTCTCTGTCCTGCAGTCACACAGAATGCACCCTCCTAAATGTTGGCTCGTGACTTTGATAGTGCCCCTGGCACATGTTGTCCTCACTCATGACGGACATCAGGGCAAACAAACCTCTGACATTTTTGTCCCCACAGTCCCGTTCCATGGCCCTGGCAGGCATCACTAATCGCCTACAGTCCTTTCCTGCTGAGTCCACACACAGCCTCTGAATCCTCAGCACAATATTCTAGGCTCCTCTGCTGATCAAAACCAGAGCTGGCGTGCAGGGTGAATGTTCTCTTCCACCTCAGCCCAGCTGGTAGCCACATCCATGATCTCCATGGTTAAGTTTTCATTCATGATGTCCCTGTGTTTGAAACAAAAATATGGGCCCAGGAATAATGGGATGCTCCAAGGAGCAGGGGATATCTAGCTGGGACTATCAGGGTTTGTTTAAGACTGGAGGTTGATTAGGCAATGAAAGGGCATAATATTTCCCCAGAGCTAGAGTTCAATCAAAAATAAAGATAACTCACATGCTGAATCTTCTCCTTTCTAATCTCAGATGAACTTCTCAAGAATCTGACTTTAGATCATGCTGTGGGCATGATCCGAGGCAAATACCATAAGATAGTTCACGCCCCTGACCTCACAACCTATGTGTGCAGTGGGCCTCCAGGGGATGTGAGCCTCACGGCCTCACAGAGTCCCCAGGGGCCAGCAGGTGAGGCAGGAGAGACACAGGCTGGGGTAAAAGGCCAGCGGCAGGAGGGGAGCTTGGTTATCTTGGCCCTGTGGGGCTGCAGGTTCTGTTGCCCACTGCAAAAGGCCAGGGCCAAGCACAGAGTCAGGAGGGCCTCGAGGTTCCTGTCCTCAGTACCTCCCAATCATGTTCCCTGGGCCCCTTGGGCTTTGGACATTGAAGAGCAGGGACATGTTACAGATATGCTTTGTCACCGCTTTCAAAGGGTGTCACAGCAAGTCCACAGAGCTGTTTTAGGGGCCGCTTATGGACTGAGGCCTGGGGCCCTCTTCTCCTCAGCCAGAACAGCTGCATTTGGGGGGTTTGTTTTATACTAGGGAAAAACAGACTTTTCAAAGGGACTCTATGGCTGAAGAAAAGTTTGAGAACAAGGTCTTAAGCCAGCATCAGCCATAACACCTGTGGAAGTCCAGCTTCCCACAGAGAAACAGCCCGGGCCCCAGGGGAGCATGAAGGGCCTCTCCAGATGGGCAGGGACCAGGCACCCCCATCCCTCCTCCTCCAGCCCCCTCTGGGCTCTCCACCATCCCTCACCCAGACCTTTTAAAGTCAGCCTCGGTCAGCATAGCTGATAGCATCTGACATTTACAGTCATCTCATGAGAAACGATGGGGAAACAGAAGGAAATAAATGACATCTATGCAGCATGAGTTTAAAGCTCTCTTTTCAGATACAGATTTCAGAATGTCCTAGAACTATGTCTGGCACGGGCTGGAGCAACTCCCTGCCCAGCCGGGGCTATCCTCGCACCCCTTCAAGACTCCCCATTTCTCTGGCCATGCTGGAGGGGTCTCCTGGGCAGCTATGTCCTTGTCTTGGAAAAGCTAGCTGTTTACTCTTTCATTCATTCATTTGTTCAACAGATACTGAGAGCCCCAAGGACGTGTCAGGCACTGTTCTAGGTGCTGGGGAGACAGGAATGAGCAGATAAACATCTCTGCTCACGTATCAGCCTAAGGATAAATATGATATTTATTTATAAAAATGAAACATAAGGTAGGTCAGATTATGGTGAAGGAAGATAAAGTGGTAGAGGGAAAGGGGATGCAGGCCCAAGAGTGGTGGGCCTGGGGGAGGTAAGAGAAAGGCTTTAATGAAACATTTCCATCTGAGCCCTGAAATCGGTTAGATAAGAAGGGAGTCCTGAGGACAATAGGACAGGAGCAGCAGGTACAAAGGCCAGAGGAGGGAATGCCTGGGGTGTTTGCAGAACAGCTGGAGCAGCTAGCTGGAGGGAGGCGGGAAGAGGAGCAGAGGAGCAGAGTGGATCAGGGAGGGCAGGTGAGGCAGGCCCTCGAGGCTCTGGAGGGTTTGAGCGAGGGAGCAGCAGGGCAAGGGTGGAGGCAGAGGGACAGTTAGGAGGCCACTGCAGGAATCCAGGCAGGACAGGAGGCGAGGAGTCGCTGGCTTCTGGGTGGCTATTGAGGTCCAGCCAGTGGGATTTGCTGATGGAGTGGATGTGGGATGGGGAAGTCAAGGATGACGCTCAGGGGTTCTGCTTGAGCCACTGAGAGGATGGAGGTGCCATTTACTGAAAGGAGGAGGACAAGGAGGGAGGCTTGGGTTTTGGGGGGAGGAAGAGGAGAGCTCGAATGTGCTGAGCTTGGGAATTAGAAGCACACACAGAGCATGCAAAGCCACGGAAGGGACTGGACCAGCTCATCCTGATAGGAGCCAAGGTGTAGGGGCAGAGCTCTGGGCCCAACACTGAGAGTTCTGGGAGATGAGGAGGAGCCAGCCAAGGAGGCTGAGAAGGAGCAGCCAGGGGAAGGAAGTGGGAGAGGGTGGTGTCCTGGGAACTCAGCGGAAGGAGTGTTTCAGGAAGAAAGAAGTGGGCAGCTGGATCAGTGATGCTGAGATATAGGAAGAGAGCTGAGCCTTGGCTGTGGATTTGGCAATGAGGAGGTCACTGGTGACCTTGGTGACAACCATATACTGAGGCTGTAGCCCGTTTCCTGAGCCAGGAGCACCTGCTTCTCCAGCCAGAAGGAGACGGGGTGTGGACAGGGCAGGGTGATGCTGGGGACTTACAGGGCTCCTGTAGTCCAGGTGAACTGTGTTCTGGGGAGAGGACGCTGCTCTTGGATGGACATGGTCAGAACATGCCAACACCGCCTTTACCATTGAAGACCCTGCCCCCAAACTGGAGCCTTCAGTTCCCTCCCCTGGCTCTGGGTGGAGCTCAGAGAACACACCTGCTAGGGAGCATCAAGAAAGCGGGGTTAGCAATGTTTCCAGCTACGAAGGGATGTAGGGGTGCTGTAGTCCTCATCCCTCATTCCACACTAGTGGAAACAGGCCCAGGGAGAGGAAGGGGCAGGACAGTAGCAGAGCTGCTGGGGCAGAAACCCCCTTCTCAAGAGGCAATAGACGACTCTAGTTTTGCCTTGGTGCCGTAGAGTCAGGCAAGCCTGGTTCAAGCCACCTCCCAACCTCATTGGTCTTGGGCATGTTACTTAATATTCTAAGCCTCAGTTTTGTCACCTGTGCAGTGAAGATTGTTGCATGAATAAATGAGATAAGCATGTTGCTTGGTTGTTATTCTAGAGTCTTTGGGTCCTTTAATTAGTGCCTAATTAACACATTGACTGCTACACTAGAAAAAAGAAAGTTTTTCCTTGGGGCCACAGTGTTTTATTATGAAAATATCACAGAAATTTCTAAAACAAAACAATCCTTTCTAATTTAATGAAAAAGTTGTTATTTTTATTGTTTTCTGTACGTGAGTTATATGCCACTTGAAAAATAATTCTTGAGATTCCCAAGGTGAAGAGACATGTGAGTTACATATGTTTCACAAGGCCCGGGGCTCAAAACTAGCGTGAGTTAAATACAACTCACATGGAAGTTAATGTGTTAAACTTGGGATTTTAATTAGGGATCATATTTTGTTCCTAGGAGCCAGCCAGGACTGGAGGATTCCTTGGATTTTACCCAGAAAGGTTAGGTCCTAAGATGGATGGATTTTAGGCTATGAGCTTTCTGTGGTCTCCACATACCTCCATTGGTCCGGAAGGGTTTCTGGCAGCAGAGGGAGAACTGAAACTGCCCGTGCTTGGCCTGCTGCAGGGCTCTCTGGGCAAGGCTGATACTGAGAGCTGACAGTGGACGGTGTCTTTTTTTTCCGGTCTTCCTGGATGAGGTGTGGTCAGACCTCCGCTGTGAGTGGGTCAGGACAGGGTCTGTGGTGTCTCACTTGGCCCTTCTGCTCTCTCTGCAGATCAGCAATGCCATCCTCATCATCTTTGTCAGCTACTTTGGCAGCCGGGTGCACCGTCCACGGCTGATCGGCATCGGGGGTCTCCTGCTGGCTGCAGGGGCCTTCATCCTCACCCTCCCACACTTCCTCTCGGAGCCCTACCAGTACACCTTGGCCAGCGTTGGTGAGTGGCCTCCAACCCGCGCCTCAGGGGGATAAGGAATGGGCCGGTACCTCACAAAGTTAGTGGGGACACTCCTGGGGCAGTGGACACCACTCCGGGCCGTGCTGCCCTCTCCCACCAGAAAGTTTCCTTGGTTTTTATTGTTTTGTTTCTCCCCGAAGCACATCTGAAGCTCAGAATGTACTGAAGTACGGAGAACTATGAAGCAACTGTCTAATCTCTGGCTTGTTGAGCAATTGTGGCTCACCTCCTGCTGCAATCCCCTGTGCTTCATGCCAGGAATGACCCAAGCTCCACCTGCCTAGGGACTCTTGTGAGCAGTGCCCATGATGGGGCTTGGTGAGAGGAGGGTCGGAGCATCCACCATAATGAGATCTATGGATCTTCTTGATGCTTAATTATAGCACATGATGACATTTGTACATTCTTCCATAATTCTTTAGGTTACAATGTACTTGTGCTATGATCTCATTTGATCGTGTTCACTGTGTTAACGGACTCTGCTGGTCCATGAACATGCCAAGAGCATGCCTTACCATTGCTCTTACATTTAACATTGACCTATGACTTAACAAACTCTAAAGTTTGTGAATGTCTCTATTCTCCAGAACAAAATGAGAATCCTAGGATATTTTAATGCTCATCATTCTCTTCCATCTTCCATTTTATTGTTGATCAGTATCTGCTTATCTTTAACCTCTCCAAATTAAACTGTTATTTATACTTAAGTCAGTGCTTATTTAATATAAGTGTATACCCACAAGTTTTCTGGTTTCTTTGTTCACCGTTGCTTCCTGCATGTCACCCACCCTGTTGATTCAATTTTATTTTTCCTGAAGGATATCCTTTAGTGTTATTTTCAGATGGGAGCATGAGTGAGAAAATCTGCAAGTTTTTGTCTGAAAATGCCTCAGTTTTACCCTTGTTCTTGAATTATAGCTTAGCTATAAACAGGACTTTAAATTGATAATTATTTCTTTTCAGCACTTTGAAGTTACCACGCCTCTGTCTTTTGACATTTCTTGATAGTGTTGGGACTTTTCCATCAGTCTAATTGTCATCTGTTTTTAGGTATCCTATTTTTTTGTCTCAAGTTGTATTTAAGATTTTCTCTTCTTTGTTGTTTTACATGCCTACCATTAGGTATCTGACTATGGGTTAATTTTTACTTATCTTTTTGGAAGTTCAATGTGCTAAATCTTTTGAAAATTAAGATTTTTCTTGAATTCTGAAAAATTCTCAGCCAAAAAGTACTCCAGATATTGCACATCCCTGTTTTCTTTATTCTTTCCCCTAAAATTCTTTTTGTATATATGTTCGATATTTCCATTTCTGGCTTCCTTGTCTCTTAATCTCTCTTCCATAGTTTTCAGTGCTTTATTCATCTGTGCTGCATCCTGGACAATTTCCTTAAAATACATCTTTCTGTTTACTTAGTCTCTCTCCAGCCTTGTTAATTGGTGTCAGACCCATCCTTTACATTGAAAATTTTATTGGCACTGTATATTTTGCTAATTTCTAAAAATTCTTATGCTAGTTTTTCAAATTTGTCTGTCTCATTTTCATGGTTTCTTGGTGTTTCCTTATGATTTCTATTTTTTCTTTGATGTCTTCCACTATTTTAAATACATTTATTTTATAGTTTTTTTTGGATTGTTCTGTTAGCTCAAGTTTTGAGAATGTTGGTACTCTCAATGTTTTGTGTCTGCTTTCTCTTGTTCATGGTGTATTATTTCCTTGTCTGTTCTATAATGTTTGACCACGGGCCATTTGCAGTGTGATTTTTCCCCTGTAGAAATTTTATGTGGTCTGGGTTTGGAAATAGCCTTACAGAGTGGTTTTGCATTTATATTTACTCAGCACCCTGGAAACATCACTGCTTTGGAGATAATTTTATGTTAATGTATTGGCTTGGGATGAATTTGCACTCATTTTAAGAGCTGTAAGAAGTTGCTGTGGTTTTGTGATGAGCAGCTGTGAGAGGCCCAGTCCATAGATGCTCATCCTTGATCTCTTACATTGGAGTTGAAAGTGTCCAAGGATAAATGAGCCACTCAGGAATGTACTGAGGAAATAATCGATTCTGGTTTGCTGAAATACCAGGCTCTTTTTTTCAGTCAGATGTGTAGACCAGGTCCAAGAGATGAATCAATTAGAATGACAGAAGGAGGACTTTATAGGTTGTAAGACCTGTGGTACACAGACAGAAGTGGCTGGAATGGGAAAAGAATGGAGCAGAAACAGTGATGTCTAATGATAAAATGTCTGCCAGGCTCTGCTCATGGAAATCGTTTCCCTGTCTCTTTGTAGCCAGTCACTGGCCAGTCACTTCTTGTAACTGCATCATGGCCTTAGATCCATTTGGACTGTGCGAGGCTGAGCCCTGCTTCCCGTAGGCAGGGATGAAGACAGACCTGAGCCCAGTGGCCCTGCCATGTGCTTTTACCCCCTTGGTCTAGACAAGGAGCTGGAGGCCAGCTCGGAAGGAGGGTCAGGACTTGCTGGCCACCCTCTCAGAGGCCAGGCCAGCTGCACTGTCGTCTCTCCAGACGCACGGTCCCTGTCCAGTGAAGACTGGGCTCATGGAATCAGCAAGAGAGCCTGGGGCACTGGGGCAGGCCAAGGAGAGGGCGCCCTGCCAGGCACACATTGTGGCCTACTGAGCCTGGAGAGTCAGCTCCCCACTGCCTGGGCCCACATCCCAGTGGCATTTGCCTCACACACAGTGGCCAGGGGAGGGTGGTTACAGACGGGCCTCACTCTGCTCCTTGTTAGGGATGATCAGATTGGGTTCAGCCCACTACGATCCTCCCAGCCCAGAGGGAAATACTCTGCTGTTTCAGACTTGCTCTCCGTGCTCTTAGCCAGAATCCCCTGAGAAGACCAGAGGGGCTGTGGAAGGACTACAGCTTGCCTCTCAGGGCTGCAGTGGGAGAGTTGTAGGCCAAGAGAGTGGATTGTTTTATAGTCATTGCTCATTTTATTTGTGCAAATTTTAATTGCAACAATAGGGCATAGCAGTCTCCCTCAGTCTGGCCTGAGTCGGAGCAATGGCTGGAAGTGCTCAGGGCTGAGCTGCCTTTCGGGCATCTTCCTGGTGCCAGGGGTGGCATGGGGAGGACTTTGGCCCAGAAGCCTCATCCATGGGATCTTGCTGGGGCTGCACGCTGGGTACCAGTGCAGGGCGGGACTGTGCTATGCTAATATGTGCAAATAAAAATATTCATAAAGTCTCACTTCATGGGAAAAGCTTGAAATGTGATTGCTACTTCAAATGTATTCCTTTGGAAACTTTAGTTTTGAAACATGCTAGGTCGGCAGGAACAAATGCGCTTCATCAACTGCACCACCGTCAATGGTGGTGTGAATTTGAATCATCTTCAGGAACCAGGCAGGCCTCAGTCTGAACCTGGGCGTTGAGGCCAGTTGGGCAAGTGGCCTTGGGCCACTTCCTCCCTGCCATGAGTCTGGGTTCATCCCTGAAGGTCTATAATAGACCCTCCCATAGGATTGCCAAGGCTGAGAAGATGCATGTTCAGAATTTAGCCCAGCGCTGGCATATTCAGTAATCATTAAGTGGTGGCTCATTTTCCCCATGGTGGTGGGGACAATACCCATGATGTTGAGTAAAGCAGTAGATCCTCCAGATCCCAAATGATAAAGCCCCTTACTTCCTGTACAGATCCAGAGTCCAGCAGCTCTTGGCTATGGGTTGGGCAGCCTGGGGGTATCTGAAGGTAGATTCTTCCTGGGTTTACCACTGGCCTCTGCTCTGGCCCCGAGCAGAGCCCCTCCCGTGGCATGGTCCCTGCTGCATCCTCCCATGTGAGTCCACGGGATTTCTCTTGGTGGAAGCTGAGGCTGTTGTTGCGCCCTGATCCTCATGTTGGTGCAGCCTGGTGTGATGAGTACGGAATGGACTTTGGCATTCGAATCCCAGCTCAGCCAATGACTTGCCAAGTCTCCTCAGGCAAGCCACTTTACCTCCCTGAACCTTAGTTTCCTTCCCTATAAAATGGGAGCAATACTACTTTCACTTTCAGCATGTTCGGAGGTAAAATTAAATTGAAATAATGTAAGTAAAGTGCTTGGCTCATGTTAGCTATTCAGCAAATTTCTATTTGCCAGCCCTTGTTGTGGTATTTGAAATCTGTTACTCGTAAGGAATGGCCCCAGACCTATTAGCACGTGTTTGTTGCTGATTTCTTCCCCATGGAGTGAAGCTGCTCCAGAAATGAACATGGGAAATGAAGAGTAACTATGTGTTTTAGGAAAAAAAATTAAGAAAGGGCTGAACATTGTGGGAATCATGGAGACCTTTAACGACTAATTGCTAATTTTAAAAAGGCCATGCAGACATTTACGGGTGTTTAGATTTTGTAAATGTCAGTGGGGTCCAGAAATGTGCCCTGGCGCCTCTAGAGAAAAGATGAGCTACCTAGCCAAAGCCTCCAAGACCATTTGTGGTAGGCGCAGAGGTTTTCTGAGATGGGAAACAGGCCACTGTGAGACCAGTTCTCCCGGGGGATAAGAGAAGGGGCTTCGGAAACCAGCGTCTGGCAGGAGTAGGTATAACCTGGAAAGATCCTGCCAAATCCAGGGGGAAGTCTGCCCACACACAGACAATGGATGCCGCAGGCAGGAAGCTTCCTGGAGGTTAAGGGGAGGAGGCATGGGGAGTGTATTTTTGGAGCAGTCCAGAAAAGAAAAGGAAGAGCCACTTTCCAGTCCTTTATTCATGAAGCTGTCAGCCCCCACCCATGCTCACTCATCCAAGGGCCCCCCACCCTGGAAAGAGGGTGGTGGGAAGGCACAGGTGGGGAAACCTTGGGGTCCTGAGTGGCCGCGTCCCTTCCTCCGTGGACTTGGTGGGGAACACGCAGTACCCCAATTCCCAGAGCAGAATCCCTGAACCCCGGGAGCCACACAGGGTCTTTCAACCAGGGGAACTGCTCAGAACAGTGAACTCAGGGCAGCTCCATGGGGAGCACCCAGCTGTGTGTGAAATGGGTATGAAATGCGTGTGCTAAAGAGCCCTGGAGGGGAGAGAAGGGCACATCCTGTGAGGGTGGCAGGAGTGTGTTTGTGGGGTAATGGTGTGTGGGTGTGTGTGAGGGAGGGAGGGAGGTGTTTCTCTGGGTGGGAAGTTGAGTGTGTGCAGATGTGTGTTGGGGGGTAGACATGTGGAGATGGGGGGATGTGAACACTGGCGTGGGAAGTGTGTGAGTGGAAAGTGGGGGTGGGGCTGGAGAGGTGGGGTGCGTGTGAGGGGGCAGTGTGTGGAGTGTGGTTATGGGGGTGGGGGTGCACGTGCGGGGCAGGTGGGAGGTGGTTGGAGGATGGGGTGGGCGTCTGTGAGGGGCAAGGAGAAAGAGTGTGTGCCTTGGTGGGGGGGCGACTGGGCGGCCAGTCCAGGTGGGAGTTGCACAGCCTGGCCGATGGATCTATTTAACCTGAAAAGGAAGAGAAAACAAGCAAATAATATGTGTGTTACTAATTTAACTGAGAAAAAATAAGCCTTGAATAGATGAGCAGAATGAAAGTTAATGAGACTTAATGTGGAACATTTTTTAAATGTGCAGTGTAGGAAAGAATAGAAGCAAACATGGGGAAACGGTAGAAAACGCTAAGCCGCTGTGCGAACTCTAGGGAAGGCCAGGGAAAGAGCGAGGGCTGGAAGCTGGCGGAGCTCTGTGGCGATGGCGTGGCAGCCTCTCCGAAGGCCTGAGCAGTGATACGAAAGAAGTTGACTCCGTCAGGCCCTTTAAAAACATCTGTTTTATGGGCAGGTCACACCCCCTCTTGGCTGGCCTGGACTCCTTGTTCTCCTGGGTCTCCAGCCCAGGCCTGATGGGGGCCTGAGTGTGGCTCCCCCTCCCACATCAGCTCTTCAGGCATGTCTAGTGTCTCCCTTGCATGGGAATGAAGCTGGCGTGGCAGGCCTGCTTGGGCTGGGAGATCTGGGAGGCAGGCTGCATCCTGCTCCTCCAGGGACAGTGTGTCCCCGGGAAGGCTGCAGAGCACGTGTCAGGGCCCACCTATGGCAGGGATGGTCTCCTTCGGAGTTAGCATCCAGGGAGGAAAGGAAGGCTGGTCACTATTCCAGTGGCTTTGGGCACCCTGGGAACCCTGTCGAGGAGTGAGGGATAGCCCCACAGAAACAGGGTGCCAGCCCCCATCCCGCTGGGGATGTGGTTTGAGGAAACCACTGATCTTCCCTGAAAGAGAGGCCTTGGTCCCCAAGGCTGCTGGCTGTGTGCCCTGATACCTCCTGTGGCCCAAAGGCTTGAAAGGGGAACCACTGGCATATTTGGTCAGTGTGCTCCCACCAGGAGGTGGGAGACTGATGGGGCAGCTTCTTTGTCTCAGGAACAAAAGGACTTTTCAGAATTCAGAGGTTGCATTGGCTGTAGTCAGAGAGGATATGAGACTCAGAAATCTGAAGGGAGGAAAAAGCAGAGAAAAGTCAGCTCAGAAAAGGACTAACCCACAAACCAGGACCTCAGCGGTGACCTAAGGGAGCTGGCTGATGCTCTAGAATGTTCTGGAGAGCCCCTTCCTGGCCCCTTTCTGGCCCAGGGCTGGAGTGAGGAGAGGTCTGAGCAGCACAGCTCCGTACCCCCACCCCCACCCCTACCTGATGACAAGAGCTCTGCGTTTGTCTGTTTCATACTTTGTGCTTTTCTAGAACCATTGGTTGCAGTAAGGTTTGATGGCTGAAGTGTTTGAAAACCATGGGACTAGACCAGGGGTCAACAAACATTTTCCATAAAGGGCTAGGTAATAAATATTTCAGGCTTTCAGACCATAAGGTCTCTGTGGAAACTATTTAACTCTGCTGTAGTAGCACAAAAGTTCCCATTACCAATAGATAAGCAAGTGAGTGTGACTGTGCTCCCATAAAATTTATTGACAGCAATAGGCTGGGAGCTGAATTTAGCCCACAGATTGTGGTTTGCCAGCCCCTGGACTAGACAGCGCTCAAGACCTCTGCAGGGCCCACTGGCCCCTCCTTTTCTCCCACTCTTCTCTCTCTCTTCTTAGACTTCCCTGAATTCTGCTTTCCTATACTGTACTCCGTGGGTCCCAGGTCTGCCTTCTAGAACCACCCAGAACCAACCCGTCAGGCCACGGCTGCAGAAACGCCATCAGAGGACCCCAGAGTCTTTGCTTCACTTCCTGCACTCTGCCTCCCTCCAGAAATGAGGCTTTAGGCCCTTTGGGGGCCCTGGCTGACTGGCCAAGCGTGGTCCCCTCAGGGTGGTCTCCCTGGGAAGAAGACAGAGAGAGGCTCCTTTCTGGATCTGAGGGTCCTCATCAATGCAGGCTGACTTGTGAACTTGTGGTCAAAACACCAGAGACTAGCCCTCATAAATTTTTTAAAGCCAGGTCTCATCCTGCCGACTAGCTGAATTCTTTCAAATTATAGTAAAGCTTCATGTTTTATCCCCGTAGGAATCATTCTCCTGGGTTGGAGCTTCTCCTTATAACCTTGGATCTGATTTTGAGTTTTCAGCCTTTGGACTGTCTAATCAGCCATTCCTCCCAGCTTTGTGTCACTCACATCATTCACAAATTTGTGAGCAGTTTCCCTGCTTTCAGCCGAGTCCGTGACAGCAGTACTGAGTGGCGCACTTAGGGCAGCCTTCTTTCTGGGTGACGCTGGCCCATCAGCACCCAAGCGGGACATGCTTTGAGCCAGTTCTCCCCTTGAGGACTCTCCAGCCACGTGTCCCATCTTGTGCGGCAGGATATCATGACAGGCTTTGTCAAAAGGCCTCTTCCAACCAATTAGCACCATGTTATGGCTTCCTGCTGGTTTTGGAGCCCCGTTACCAATTAGGGTGGTTTGGCATGACTGGCTTTTGATGAACTCATGTTGGCTCAGCTAACAGCTTTTTTTTTTCTTCAAAGAGCTGCTCCTCAGCCTACTGAGTAAGTCTATGAACAACACATTCTGCCTCACATCCAATGGGGGGGGTGCTCATTAAGCTCACATCTCTTCAAATATTAAAATTAAATGGCTCTGAGCAGCATCTTGCTCCCTCAGGTATGTCTTCCTTCCTTCCACACACTAAAGAACCAGCTTTGATGATGAGCCAAGCCAGGTGCTGCTCGGAGTGCCGGGGCATGTGAGGGGCGAGGGGGCGTGGGCAGTGGGGGAGAAAGCCCCTGGCCAGCAGCAGTGTTACACCCAGGCTTGCTGGGCACATGTGGTGAGTCTGCCCTCTCACGCCCCGCTCACTCGCAACTCAGCCTCCTTCATACAGGTGGGTATTTCCCCTAAGGCCCTTCTAGTGCCAGGGTGACAGTGTGGGAAGGGATATCAAGCCTCAGCCTCAGAACCAGTCTTGGAAACCTGGTCTTGAGTACAGGGAAGAGGAATTATTCCCTCCTTCCGCTCCCTGGAGCCCATTCTGTCCCTGCGCAAATATAAACCTGTTGGAGCACACCCGCTTGCCCCTCAACTACTCTATCACAATCCATCCATTGCTGGTGATCAGCAGTGATCTCGCTGGTCTCTAGTTTCTGGACCAAGTCCCCACGTTCTTAAAAGCCTGGAGCAACATTGTCTACCTCCAGGCTTCTGCCATTTCCCTTATTATCCACGTGAGTTTCTCACAGTTATTCGTCTCTTTGGATGAACAATTGATCTTATTATACCATCACTATGTCCCAGGTTACAGTATCCTCATTATTTTTAATTCTCATAAGAATATTGCAAGGTAGGTATTATTATATCTATTTTGGAGATGAGGCCACTGAGGTTCAGGGAGGCCCCTGACTAGTGAGCAGAGCCAAGATTAAACCTGGTCTGTCTGGCTTCAAGGTGTGAATTTCTTCCATTGCCCCATGATGTACACCAGACTGTCAGCCCCAACTCTTTTTATTTCTGCTGTGGCAAAAGATTATGTTTTCCTGTTTCCCAAGATGAAACTCAGAATGCATTTGCCCATAGAAATCATTTTATAAATGGAGGCTTAGTTTCGTTGGAATTGAGCACATATTGTTATAGGAGCATTATGGATTCACTAGGCTTTATGGATTCCATTGAGAACCCAATCATTTCTGATTTGCAAACAACTCAATTTACAAATGACTTTGAGATCTCAAGTCACAAGTGAATTTGGGACAGCCCGTTCCAGGCCTGCCAGTGGGTGTAGCCGGAGTTTCGGGAAAGACTGTAAAGTAGCCGAATTCAGGAGGATGAGGAAATAAGTCCTTCAGAGTGGAACATTCTGAATGAGGTTCCAGGACTTGTGCTGATAGCTAAAGGGCTTGGCACCTTGGATGTTCCAGAAAGTTCTCTGGAAGCACCCCTGCCTTTCCCTGTTCTCTTATGGATTGCTTCTGAGGTTTGAGGCTTGCTAACCTCTTCCCCATTGGACCCTACTCACCCACAAGCTCCCAGATGATAGCTCTGTCCTCTTCTGAGCCCAGAGGGAGTGGGTGGCTCTTAAGAGTCATAACTTGAAGGAGAGAGAACTCACTGCCATCCTCTTTCCTGGCAGAATTCTCCTCTCTTTGCTCTACAGAATGACTAGTCAAAGCAAAGTCCCATTTGCCATGGACTTCTCATGTTGCTCGATCCTTCTAGGGTCCTCTTTCTGCCCCAGCTCCAGACCTTTGTGCAGAGACCTCTTATTATACTCTCAACAGCCTTCCAGCCAGCCTCAGCCTGGCCACCCTGAGAGGTGGGAAGGAGCTCTGGAATGTGTGGCCTTGGTCTGCCCCAGGTCTGTGCCACCTCTGTGTGTGCCACCCTAGCGAGGTGGACCTTCCTGACAGAGTCGCTTACATTTCCAAACCAGCTGAGGGGCCCAGAAATTAGAAATGCAATTCTGCGTATTTAAATGGTGAGATGAGTCAGAGGGTTGACTCACGTGCCAATGGGGTGGGGCTGGGGGAGCTACGGAGGGGAGAGGTCCCGGCCTGTTTCTAGTTAGCGTTTCATAGCCCTGCGAAAACTGGCAAAGCCAGGCCTCTCGTGGCCTGTGGGAAAAAGAATGTACTCTGATGAACTTGAGTCTTCCAGAAGTCTGCCTCGGGGAAGATGAGAAACACACTGACATCCGGCTAACGCATAGGCGCCCCTCCTTCCCCCAGACCCCTCAAGACGGAGGCAGGCGGCTGCATGTGGGCAGGCGGCCTCCAGAGGAGGGGTGAGAAAAGGCAGGCGTTTCTCTGACCTTACCACGGGATTTGACATGGTGGGAAGGCCGGAGCCAGCAGCCTCTGAGGAGGAAGGGGGGAACTTCCATAAGTTAAAGGGAGAGTAGCAGGGTCCGGGGCCTTGGCTAGAGTGCCTGAGAAATGGTGAAAGTTGCTGCTTCTTCCACCACATGGACCCTAGCTCCTGATGAAATTGGGGTCCCTGCTCCAGGGAGGAGAGTGGTGGGGGGGAGCAAAGAAAGCCAAGCCCCCAGTTCTGTCTGCCAGGGGCTGTGTAATGTCAGTGTCCCTAGATCGCAGGCTGCCCATGGGATGGGCCGGATGCAGGGTCTTTTCTTCCCATTCTTCCTGCCCCTTGGATTCACCTACCTCTGTGCTCTTAATGTCAAGAGAAGAGCCTGATGTTCTAAATTCTAGAAGACTCCATGCTCGCCAGAGTAAGCTGGCCAGGGCCACCTACTGCCAGGGGGTCCCGGGCTTGAGTTTTGGGGAAGCCTGCACCATGTCCGACTCTGACATAAACACCTGTCACCATGCAAGACCAGGGAGTGGCGGGTCCCGTTCACGGCCCTACCCTCCGCCTTGCCCTGCGCTTCCTGGCTGCCTTCGGGAACTTCTCTGAGGCCAGCGCCCTCTGGGATTGTCTTTAACTCCTGTTCCCTTGTTACACGTGTTAGAGCTTGATCAGGAATGGGGTTGGCATAAGGAAAAGAGAGTTTGTTGGGAGACCTTGAATCAATTTGGAAGGCAGAGCAGGCAAAGAGGAGCTCAGTGGACGTGGATGTAATTGGGGCCAATTGATTATTTTTTAAATACATATTTTTAATAAAGGCGGTTTCTGACATGTAACCGGACATTCTTAACGTTGGCGGTAATAGTTAAACAATCCCCAGGAAGTTTTGCCTGCGGGACACTTTACGAGGTGAAACTGCACGAGGATTTCTGTGGCATTGGTACACCAACGCAATGGGCCCTGTGAACACTTAGCAAGCCAGTCAACAGTCTTGCAGTCTTTGATGACCATTAAATGGTACAAAAAAGCATTTTGCCAGCCAAGTCAGCATCAGTATTCTAATAAATGTGAATTTAGTAGAATGAGAATCAGCAAAATCAAGAACTAGCACTCATAAAAAAATGCGCATTCTCTGGCCCTTTGTTTCCCCAGGGGTGTTTCTCGTTCCCCTGCTCTCCTCCTGCAGCCTGGCCTGTGCGTGTGACACACATACCCTCTGGCTGTGCGTTCGCCGGCCAGGCCAGCACCACCGAGCCGGCCAGCACTCCCTGCCCCTCCAGCCACACTGCAGCAGCCTCTTCTGTTCCACCTCTTCAGCGGCTCAGACGGGCTCAGCTCCCTGCTTGAACTGCGGGCCTTGAACACTGCTCTTGACCCCTCTGATGTGTCACTGCACTGCCCCTCAGGACCTTCCTCCTTCTGGGGTTTTCCCTACGATACACTCCAGGTCCCAGCTCAGGACACGCAAGCCCTCCAGGCGCGGCCAGTCCTCCCCCTGGCTGTACTTGTGCATACTCTGAACTTCCCTTTGTGCTGTGGAGCGTGCCACCCCACCTCCGAGCCCCTCCTCGTGCTGTTTCTCTCTTCCTCGGCTGCTCCCTCCCCACCCTCATCTTCTGTCTCCGCCTGTCGGTCCTTCTCAGTTCAGGCCACTTTCTCCCGAAACCGTTTCCAGAAGCCTCTCCCCACAACACTGGGTCTGGTGCCTCTCTCATGTGCTCCCTGGCACCCTGTCCTAGCTTAGCGTGTGCCAGGAAATATTTTTCTAAATTGTAAAACATATATGACATAAAATTTGCTATTTAACCATTTTTAAGTGTGTGGCTCAGTGCCATTAAGCACATCCACACCTTGTGCAACCGTCACCATCATCCGTCTCCAGAGCCTCCCAAACTGAAAGTCCGCACCCATTAAACACCGACTCTCCATTCCCTTCCCCCCAGCCCCTGGCAGCCGCCATTCTACTTCTTGTTTCTGCGAATTTGACTACTTTAGATAACTCGTATCAATGAAATCAGACAGTATTTGTCTTTTTGTGTCTGGCTTATTCCACTTAGCACAATGTCCTCAAAGCTCATCCATGTTGTAGCACGTGTCAGAGTCTCTTCCTTTTTAAGGCTGAATAATGTTCCATTGTGTATGCCACATTTTGTTTATCCGCTCATCTGTTGGCGGATATTTGATTTGTTTCAACCTTTAGACTATCATGGATAATCATGCTGTGAATGTGAGAGTACACATACCTGTTCAAGTCTTTGTTTTCAGTTATTTTGGGTAAATATGCAGAAGTGAATTACTGGATCATATGTCAATTCTATTTGAAATTTCTTGAAGAACCATCATTCTGTTTCCTCAGCGGCCACTCTATTTACCATTCCCACCAGCAGTGCACAGGGGACCCAGTTTCTCCACAGCCTTGCCAACGCGTGTTGTTTTCCGTTTTTTTGACAGTAGCCATTTTGATGGTTTTGAAGTGGTATCTCCCTGTGGTTTTGATTTGAGTGAGCAATACTGTTGCTTTTTCAGTGCTCTGTGAATGGACAGCCACTCGGGCCTGGGCACGGTCCTTCAGTGGCTGAACAGAGGCCGATTTTTTCCACCTCTTTCCTAGTATTGCCATTTGCTTTCAGCCATGCTTGCAGGTAACTGTCTCCTGGCCCTCCCACTCATGGCCTGTGAGACGGCACACCATAGAGAGCCACTGTCCCAGCGAGAGGCAAGGCTCCGCCACGCACACTTGCCAGTGACTGCACCCACAGTCTTAGGGAACTCAGGCTTCATTTGTGCTTCATTTCTTTGTACAAAATGTACCTGAAATGTATTTGCATGTTTGGAAAGAAATACTCATTTGAAAACTTAGCCGAAGCCCTTTAATTTATGGACTCAAAGTATGTGTTGGCCCTTTAGAAACGCATCCATTTGGTCAAAGTTGGCACAGGGAAGCTGTCGGAGAAACACACGTGCAGATTTGTTCAAGTGACACAGCTGCGTTGGGTCAGCTGGCCACGCTGGGTCAGGTGGGTTTCTGTAAGTGCCTGCACACTACCCGGGCCAGGCAGCCAGCTCAGCCCTCGTTCCTGAACATGCCCATTTGGTCTTGGGAAGAGAACAGGGCTGTGGGACCTGCCAATCACTCATTCTAAAGACCAGCGTGGCCTGTGCTGTGGAAACACTCATCCACCTGGGGCAGCAGGTGCTGAGGCCAGTGATCACTGAGCCCAACACTCTGCCCGCCTGGCCTGACTGCAGCCTCTCACCTACTGCTGAGCTTGGCCCCGCCCTAGAATCCTCTGAAATCTTTCAAAGTTAAGGTTACCAACACAGGGAGCCACGGATTCGGGACTAGAACCTGGTCCCAGCCCTTCCAACATCTGTTGGCCTTGCCTGCTCACGGCCACCCAGACCTCCCCCAGGGATCCGCAGGAGTCCGCCAGCACCACACCCATTTCTGGGTGTTGAACATGGGTCAGTGCTGATCGAAGGATTCCTGAGTGGGATGGTGGGAGGGCCAGGCAGCCCTGGTGGTCTCTGTCTCAGCAGGAACATTTCCCAGTTCTATGCTTCCAACTAAAGTGACTGTCCTGAGAGTGGGACCCAGGCAGCATTACTGAGCCACACCAACTTCCTTCAAGAGGGCGTGCACAGCCACCATGCCTGCCGGCAGCCTGGCAGAATCCAACTTCTCATGCCTGGGCCTCTTTGTGGAACCAGCCTTCTTGCTCATTAATGACCCATAGGGGATCTCCCTACCCAGCCACCTTATGATCTCTGCCCCAAGGGAAACTGAGGCTCAGAGAGGTTTATAAACTTGCTTAAGATCACACAGCTACCTAGGGATAAAACCAATTTCTTGACTCCCTATACTGTGTTTATTTCATC
Source organism: Lepilemur ruficaudatus (assembly GCA_963574885.1). Taxonomy (NCBI): domain Eukaryota; kingdom Metazoa; phylum Chordata; class Mammalia; order Primates; family Lepilemuridae; genus Lepilemur; species Lepilemur ruficaudatus. The sequence continues at coordinate 16,010 of CAUYRT010077912.1, read as the reverse complement.
TTATTGTCCCAGATTTTAGCAAAGCTCCAGGCAACCAGCCCATTTCCAGGACACCTCCCCCTGGGAAGAAGTAGGTGCAGGTCCCAGTCACCTCCAGGGGTCAGAGAGCTTGTATGTTCGAATGTGGCTAGGTGTGGAGGAATTCCCCCCAAGCCTTGCTCCTCCATCGCTGCAAAATGTGTCTTCTGTCTTTTAAAAGTTGCCATCAGACTGGACTTCAGTTTGGACTTTGAGTCAGACACATGCAGATTTGAATTCCAGCTCTGTCCCTAACCAGCCGCTCAGGAAGGCCAGTACCTTCTGTGAGCAGCAGTCCACATACATCACGGCCTGGCACAGGGGCTGGAAGTCTAAAAATTCTGGTGTTGGAACTTGGGTCCCTACAGAGGAGCTGTAAATCATAAAAGGCTACCATCGCACAGGGGCGAGGGGGTGGGCTGAGGAACGCAGTGCACACCTTTGCACGCCTGGAGGCTGGACCAGAAAGAAGGGCAATGGGGATGGGATGGAGAAACATGAAATGGGAGAGACGTTGCTAAATTCTGGATATATTTATTTATGAAAACTTTTTCAATTTAAAAACTTTGTGGCTCTATTTCAAAAGTATCCTGTGTTCATAATATAATAGAAAAATTAGAAAATACAATGAGGCAAACAAAAAAAAGATCCGCACGATCCCATCAATTCCCAAGAGAGCCGCCGTCTCCCAGAGGTTTCCTCTGCGTGTTCAGTTAGTCCACATAAGTTTTATAAATTAGGGATCATATTCTTGTCCAAGCTACTAGTTATTTTTTGAACCTCACAAGATGTTACAGCTGTCTTTCCCTGTAAATAAGGCTGTATTCTCACCCTAATTCTAAGAAACTGCTAATTATTGCACTATGTGTTTGGGCCAATCCATCTGAATTGTGCATTGAAAAACAAGACGATGATCATGGAATGGGAGGAGGAAGGTCCAAAGGGACACTGACCAAAGTCCCTGGCTGCTTGCCTCAGTGCTCCGCTCCCTGCACACAGCTGGAGCCAGGTCTGGATGACCTTGACCCAGAGAGACGCCTTGGCTCCCTTTGCTGTTCTGGGGACAGGCCTCCCTGACTGATGGGGGAGCCTACTGTGCAGCACTTGTCAAATGCGTCCTGCACAGACACCAGTGTAGCGGGCAGACAACAGTGGGGCAAGGCTGGATGAGGCGCGTGTCTGGGGAGAGGGGAAAGGACAGTGAGGAGGGCAGACTCCTGCCCCCGCAAGCCCCACCATCCAGGGTAGCTCTGAGCCCAACAGCACTGGGCTGCAGCCAGTGTGAGGAACAGATCTAGTCTATGGCGATTGGTTTTCCTCTCTGTGGGGCTTAGGCCCACCTAGCTCGGGGCCATACCCTCTCTGAGAGCACCACAAATGCGAATTAAACTGAATCTCATTAGTGTTAAGTGAATAACCCCTCGGAGTGAGATTGGTGACGTCAATGGTTTCCATTGACCTGAATGAGGCAGGAAAAAAAAAGGATCTCATGGAAAGGAGCCCTGGAGAACCCCCAAAGCCTTGGAGGACTGACAGTGCTGGTTGTTTAGTATGAGCCAAATTAAAAACAGAGGCATGGAAGATGCAGCCCAGCCTGGCGAGGGCCTGGAACTCTCTCCGAAGGCCCGTGAGATGCAGCCTGGCTCCTTCGGGTGCAGCCTCGGTTTCCCAGTCTGTCATATGAGAGGTTGAACTAGAGGGTCTCAAAGTCCCTTTAGCTTCAGAAGTTCCATGATTGTTGGCAGCTGCCCAGGTATGGTAAGGCCATGAATTGTCCTTGGCAGTAGGTCCTCCAGTGTGATTTGGCACTGTGCTCATCGAGGAGTGAAGGCTCTGGGAGTCACGACCCAGGAGAGATGCAACCCAGGCTGCAAGGGCCCCCTTTCCTGTGGGACAGGGTGACCGCTGTCCTGCTGAAGAGAACCTGGGGGCCCGACAAGCCTGGGTTTTGATCCTGGATTCCCCTTTTCCAGCTGGGTGGCCTACAGGGATGAAGGTACTGTTCCCTCCATGCCCAGCTCTCCACCCACTGGGGCCCACAGAGGAGCTAGAATGGACACCTGTAAGAGGAAGCTCCCTCTCCCACCTGAGATGGGCTGTTCTGGAGCCCACGCCCCACCTTTGTCTCACCTTTGTTTCTAGAGTCTCTCCTGATAGCCAAACAGAAGGAAGTGGTCCTCAGGAACCGAGTCCTGTCTGCCAGCACAGCCTTGACCCGGCTTGGCCCTCCCCCAAGGGGCCTGGGAGCAAGGCCAGGTTTGGAGGCTGGTTTGGAACCAGGAGGCCAGGGTGGGGAGGTCAGCGTGTGCTCTCGTTGCAGGGAACAGCAGCCTTTTGCAGGCAGAACTCTGTCAGAAGCATTGGCGGGACCTGCCCCAAAGTAAGTGCCACAGCACCACCCAGAACCCCCGGAAGGAGACCAGCAGCATGTGGGGCCTGATGGTGGTCGCCCAGCTGCTGGCTGGCATCGGGACAGTGCCCATTCAACCATTTGGGATCTCCTACGTGGACGACTTCGCAGAGCCCAACAACTCGCCCCTGTACATCTGTGAGTCCCGGGCTTGAAGAGGGCTGTGGGGAGGGGTCAGGGTCTGATGTGGCACTTGCTGAGGCCCTGGGGGGTTGAACTGAGGTCTGAGGTCTTTGCCCACACCCCAGCAAATGAGTGCAGAAGCATGGGGCCAGACAGACCCTAGTTGAATGCCAGCTATGTTACCTCCCAGCTGTGAGATCCCGGGCAGACGGCTGAACCCCAGGGCCCCACGTTGCTCACCTGCAGAATGGGGCTAATATCATCTGTGCGCAGGGTGGCTGAGAGATGACGAGATGATGTGTGCCAGGCACTGCATAGATACTAAACCGAAGCAGCTACTGCTGCCGTCCAGCCCTGCAGGCACAGGCTGGGACACATGTCTTCTCCGAGCCATCCACTTCAGGGCAGGGTGGCCTCAAAGAAGCCCACACAGACCAGATAGCAGATGACCCTCTGAATGCCCGAGTCCTTCCCTTAGAATAAGCCACACTGAGCATCCTCAGGGCCTGTACCCCAGACCAGACAGGCCACACCCACAGGCTCTGTGGCGCCACAAGCTCCTGCAGGGGCCACCAGCATCGTATCCACAGGGAGCTTCACCCATCAGCACACCCCCAGGCTGGCATTGCATGCCTTGGGATCTGGAGCGGTTCTGGCTTTGTTTGTAGGAGATGCCATAGGTATGGACTTGTCAGAGCCAGGGGATAGATAGGGTGGCATCTCAGGAATCCCCCTCAGCTTGGGAGTCTGTGGCTGCCAACCTCTCTCAACTTCCCTCAGCCTCCTTTCCCTCACTTCCATTCCCAGCCATCTTATTTGCCATCTCTGTATTTGGACCGGCTTTCGGGTACCTGCTGGGCTCTGTCATGCTGCAGATCTTTGTGGACTACGGCAGGGCGAACGCAGGTGAGTGAGTGCCGGGGACACACGTTCCCATCCTCTGTTCCACCAAGCAGTCCCCCGCCCTGTCCAATCAGGGCAGAGAACAGAGCTTCAGCTCCACATGCCCACGGCCACCTCCTTGGGTGCTCGCTCATCCCTGCACCCCGCAGACAGCCAGGAGCAGGCAATGTGCACCGAGCTGCTGTAGCCAACACACTTTCTGCCCTCAAGCAGTTTGCAGGAGGAAGCCTTGAGACCTAGGGCAGGGCCTCTAATGTCACCACACACCTGCCCATCTTGGTGGTGGCATTAAAAATATTTCTGTGGTTCTCTGAATCTAAGATGTCATTAGTTGTTTTTTTAAAAAAAGATTTAGTAAGAGCTGTTTGAAGAAAAAAAGAAACACTCTGAAAAATATACACATGGATTGTGACTCACATCCAGGAGGGCTTAATGTCGTGTTTAACTGTGTGGGCACTCGTCTGGGACTGCCCGTGTCTCATGCCAGTCCCACTTCTCACTAGCTGAGTGAGCTTAGGCAAGTAACTTCATCTTTCTGTGCCTCAGTTTCCTCGTCTGTAAAATGAGGCCAATGGGAGTAAAATAGAGTTGTACGGATTAGAATAAGCCCAATATATATGAAGAGGTTAATAGGTGTGAGCTTGTAACCTTTAAAAACTGGAGAGACTAAGTCACTGTGTATCTGAGAATGAGAAAATACAGATATAGGTGAAAGTACTGGGTTAACCATTTAGGCAGGGAGCCAAACCCAGGTCAGGGCTATTGCCTTTATGACCATGTCCCACACCACCCACCCTCCCACAGGACAGGGAAGGTCAGCACTGTATCAGAGAGACAGGCAAAATATTTTGGAAGTTCAAAGGCAAAAGAGAGCACTCCTGCATGAGGCAATCTGGGAGGGCTTCCTAGGGAGGTGACACCTGCTTGGAGCCATGCCAGATGGGTGGGATTTCCATGGGTAGTGACAGGAGGGAAGGCCTTCCCAGCTGGAAGAAACCAGCTACACACAACCAAAAGGGTGAAGAGGGTGGGGAGTATGTGGAGCGTGGGGGTGATATGTGATGTTCCCGCTTGATGTGGCTGGAAGGCAGGACTGAGCCAGGCGCTCGGGAAGAACATACCCACCAGTGCCTGGCACAGAGGTTGGCCTGCCCCTCTCACAAGGAATTGGCAAGCATGAAATCTGACCATGCTGCCAGAGCCAAGACTCCTGTCCCCAGGGCTGTCTGACCACTATGTCATCGGTGTGGTGTCATCTGCCTGTATTCCAAATGAGACTTGGAAAGCCAGGGGGTGTTTTCTGTCTCAGGATCAAGCCGTCTTTGCTCTTGTGCTGGCACTTCCTGAGTTGGCCCCTGGCTTTTGGTTGCCCAAAGAGACCAGCAACTGAGCCCCCAGTCCACCCAGACAGTGCCCAGGGATGCCTGTCATTGTTTGCCTAAACCATTCTGCCACCTTGTCCCTCCATGCCCAGGTGGTTTCTTTACACAGAAAAAGGCAGTGGCAGGCTGTCAGATGTGCGCAGGAGAGTTGCCAGGGGAAAGCGTCTCCTTGGAGGCCAGGCAGCCATGCTGTTGGTTCTTCAGGCTCGGGGCCTCCTTTTACAGACCAATAAAGTGGGGAGCAGTACAGTTCAACAGCTAAGGGTGCAGGTTTGGGTACCAGGAAGACCAAGACTTGAAACTGACCGATGAAATGGCACTTACTAGCCTTAACCTGGGACAAGATCCCTCTCAGATCCCGAGTTTCCTGATTGGTTGGAGGTGGACAGAGGTAACTCCTACCCCATAGACTTGCCGGGACAGCCCTGTGGGATAACAGATGCTGAGCATGTGGCCTAGGGTCTGCCCCACGGAAGGCCTCTGGAGAGTCAGCATCCTTCACCATTATTAACCTGCCAAGGGCTGGGAATTGATAAGGCCAGGTGAAGGTCAGGCTCCCTTCAGCACGGGACGTCCTGATGCTCTGCTTCCTACGTAGTGGCCTCAGTTCTCTGGGAAGACAAGAATGTCCTGGAGAGGGAATGTTGTCTCCACCAAGTTTCTGGCCATGGCTTGTTTCTTCTCCATTGTGGGAAGAAAGTCGGTAAAACTCCCCCTAATCAGAGAGTCTCTTTCCAGTCAGGGGAGATCATGTATTCACTCAACAAACACCTGCGTCCTTTGGTTTCTCTTCAGCTGCAGTTAACCTGAGCCCGGGTGACCCCCGCTGGATTGGAGCCTGGTGGCTAGGCCTGCTCATTTCTTCAGGCCTCTTGGTTCTCACCTCTTTCCCCTTTTTTTTCTTTCCTCGGAGTATGCCCAGAGGAGTGGAGGTAAGGTTCTGAGAGCCCAAGACCCTACCTATAGGTGTTTAAGAAAGGGAGGTAGAAAATAAGCAGAGCTGAGATGGCACAGCAGCTTAAGAAAATTCTGGGTGAAACCAAAGCAAGTTCAGGATGCAGGACTTCTCAGAGGCGTTGAGAGGTGAGGTGCTCGTCAATGTCCAAAAGGCAGTATATCATCGTGTCCCCTTGCCATGTTGACTTCTCAAGCATCAGGTGGGCTCCAGGAAACACAGTTTGGGAAACACTGAGTTCATCTAAATTGGGCTGAAGAGTTAAGAGCCAATGAAAGCTGTGTGTATGACCAGGTGCACTTGAGTTTTGCATTTAATAGGTCCATCATGTCTGAACCTGAAGGACCGAGTAGGGAGGGATTCCCAGCACTGAGAGTGTGAGGGTGGCTGAGATAGGAGCGTATTTTGAGCAGGGTGACCTTCCAAGCATCTTCCAGTAAGGTCTGCTGGGGAAAGAATCAGGGAAGGGTGAGAACGGAAAACAAGAAAGAGAAGCCTGGGAGGGGGCCTTGACGGTAGGCTGAGGGCCTGTTCTAATCTCATGAAGTTCTGGGGCATGGCAGTGACCAGGAGGGTACGGGGGTGGTAACGTGGCAGTGTGGATGGGGTTGAGGGGTCTGGAAGGAATGAAGGCTGGAGAGCCAAAGAGGCCAGTGCAGAGGCCTGAGCGAGAGACAGGGAATATAGCCATGGCTGTCAGAGGGCTGGGACAAGGACAAGGATGGCCATTCCTTGAGAAGGCCCCTAGAGGACTCCACAGGGAGCTGGATTGGAGGCAGAGAAAGAGATAAAGTTTGTGCCTAGGTTTTGAGCCAGAAATAGAGCTTGATATTTGGCAATGGGGTGTATGAAATCTAGGCCCAGCTGTTGGAAGAGGGACAGGGGCAGGAGGACCTCGACTTGTCTTGGTGGAGAATTTCAGAGGCCGGCAGTATGTGGTGAGGGGTTGGGGTCAGCAGACCTTGGTTTGAATGCAGCTCTGCAACTTATAAACTAGCTGAGTGATCTCAGTCAAGTTTCTTTGTTTCTAAGCTTCCTCTTCTTTAAAATACTCTAGATAATTAGAGTACCTATCTGGGAAGGAAGTTGTGGGGAATGAGACAATGCATGTGGAACACCGGGCACGGTGCCCGGCATGGAGTAAGCGCTCAATGAATGGGAGCGTCTGTTCCTGGCCCTGAGTTCCCCGGAGCATCTAACGGTGTCAGAGCTCAGGGGCCTTGCCTCTGGGAGTAGTTCAGATGGGGGCCTCAGGCTGCAGCTGGCGAGGTCGGAAGACGTAGGCAAGTTCACTGAGGTAGTATGTTCCAGAAGCCAGTGGCCCCTGGAATCTGAGGGTGGGGGGAAGTATAGCTGTGACAGACAGACAAGGGGTGGGATTCAGGAAGATACCTTTGGCATCAGTCATGGGAAAGTTAGATATGAAATAATATGCCCACAAGTGTCGTGGGAGGCATTGGCACGGAAGTGTTCTGGTTGTCAGCCAAAGCCCCAGGCTCACTGAAATGCAGGCGGTGTTTGCTTCAAAAGCGTTCTCTGGATGCCCTCCGGACACCCGGGCCTTGGGCGGCTCACCTCTGCCTGGCCCTGAGCTTCCAATACCAGATGGTCGAGGGCCTGGGGAGGGTGGCTGCCGCGAGCCTGGGCCATTAACACTCTGCCCCTTTTGCTGCCTTCAGAGGTCTCCTGCCGAAGCAGACGAAGCCAGGTCGATGGAGGGTGACAGCTCGAGAGGCTCCCTGGTGGATTTCATTAAACGTAACTGACTGGCCCAGGGTGGGGCGGGCGGGGACCCCAGCCCACGTGGTGCCGTGTGGTAAGGGGCAGCAGGAGCAGGTGGTCTGTAGCTGGCCCATCTCCTAGGTGCACCTGCAGCTCAGAGATCCTGGTGACTACCGCTTTGCAGGTACCAGGAGACCCAAATTCAGGCAGGGTCAGTCCCCTCCCCCTGCCCCATGGTCTGTCCCCCGTGCTTTTTCCCTCCTCCCTTCACGTGAAGTGGTAGTCACGCAAGGAGGCTGTTTCCAGTGCCAGTCCTGTTTCTGTCTGCCCAGCCCCTGATTTCTTTTGGCACAGCCTCATTTTATTTAGCCTGTGAGCATGTGTCGTGGGAGTCTGAGTGGCAGTGTGCCCCTAGACTGACCACTGAACATCTCGGTGTCTCCGATTCTGCCCTGAAGAAGGGGGGCGGAGCGGGGCAGGGGCACCCTGTGGTGGCTGCCGCTGAGGCCTGGCCCCCGACAGTGGTCTGTCCGCAGGGTTTCCCCGCATCTTCCTGAGGCTCCTGATGAACCCTCTCTTCATGCTGGTGGTGCTGGCCCAGTGCACCTTCTCGTCCGTCATCGCTGGCCTCTCCACATTCCTCAACAAGTTCCTGGAGAAGCAGTATGGCACCTCGGCGGCCTACGCCAACTTCCTCATCGGTGAGTCCGGAGGGCGCTGCGGGAGCTGGGCAGGGGCCAGGCGCTCCAGCCGCCCATCCAGGGACGGGTGTAGGCCAGACCGGACGCAGACAGGAGCCGGAGGAGGACTGCCCAAGAGAAAGAATTTTAAGGACATTTTTCCTGGTTGACAATCTAGAATGTTCTTGGCAGATTTCTGGGACTCCTTCCAGTCAGAAGTGGGTGGAGACTGGGGGCTGCCTTCCTCCCCGTCGAGGGGCTGGACGTCTGACAGCCTCCCAAAGGCTCTGATATCACAGGGGTAGCAGAGGAGAGAGGGAGGATTGGATTTGGGGTGAGACAAAATGCCTCCTGGGTTTTTCCTTCTTGTCCAGGGGCTTGAATACATTTGCTTCAGTAAGACAGTATGTGGCCCAGTGATTGTCAACCCAGGCTACACTTCAGGCTCCTCTGGAGAGCTTTACGAAATACGGAGGCCCAGGTCATTGCAGCCAGGGTCCCTGGTGTGCGGCCCAGCATCAGCAAGAGTATTTTACAGTTGAGGTTGAGAACCACTGATGTGGTTCCAAGTACCCAAGGGAATTACTGGGCCTAACCCACAGGCGAGCTTAACCATATGGACTGGCAACGTGGTCAGTGTGTGAGATTTTGAGGGTGACTCCCCTGCCCCCTCTGTGTGGCCCTTGGGTGTGACTTCACCCCTCAGGCCTTCAGTCTCTGGTACATCAGGGGTCATCACTCTTATGTAGCTAACCCCATCTGGTCATAGTGAGGGTTCAGTGAGGGCCCAAGTAACGAAAGGTGCTTAATAAATGTACATCCAATCCACATCCCTCAGGCAGCAAGGGCCCTACTTCTTTATTCTTTGCAACAGAAAAGGCAATCTTCTATGTCAAGATAACTCTCTAGATGTGCCTGGAAAACAGTAAGTGCTCAATTAATGTCAGCTATTACAATTATAATTTATTAACAATATATCAGATGGTCCTTCCTGAAGCCATGCTCCCTTCTCGGTGGTCCAGCTCAGTGTCTGTAGCCTATATGCACTCCTAGGCCTGTGCACCCACACCAGCTCCTTCTCTCCATCTACAGGTGCTGTGAACCTCCCCGCTGCAGCCCTGGGGATGCTGTTTGGAGGAATCCTCATGAAGCGCTTTGTTTTCTCTCTACAAACCATTCCCCGAGTAGCTACCACCATCATCATCATCTCCATGATCCTCTGTACCCCTCTATTCTTCATGGGATGCTCTACCGCAGCCGTGGCTGAGGTCTATCCTCCGAGGTAATGGGGAGTAAGGGGTATGGAAATACTTTTTGCTAAGGCCAGAGCCTTGATCTGGCTGCCATACATCTTCCCTTCCTGCCTCCTTGACTCTCTTCTCTGCGATTCACTTTTGATCTGATATCTAGTTGCCGTCGCATAATGGTGACTACTCTGGACTCTGATCTGATCTTTCACTTGGCAACTTAGAAAATCAGGTCTTGAATAGATAGCATGCTTCTTTATTAGGAGAGATCACAGGGTCCTAGTGGGCCACCAGCATTCAGGGTTAGGGTTCTGTTTTTTTAAGAAGCATCAAAAACTAATTCATTTGGTTTCAGGATGAATTGTAGGGCTATGAGCCACAGGCACCAGGAGATAAGCTATGTTTAGCATCAGCTCTGTGCCAGCTAGAATTACAGTCTCACTGAGCTGCTTGAAGAAAGATGAGAGGAGACTTGAAAAGATATGGAGAGGAACAATGAAAGTGATGGCAGACTTGAAAAATTAGGGCAGGTAAGGAGGAGGGCAGCTAAGGTCTAGCCATCAGTTTGCATAAAGCAATGCTGGTCATGGGCTTAAGTCTGGCTTTCTGTTCAGGATGAGGAGACAGGAGCATTTTCATTTTTTTCTGGGGTGCCACCTTTCAACAAGCTTTTTATTTAGACTTTGCCTAATGAGGTTGTAACATTGGAGACAGCCTCAGTGTTTTTCTCTTTCTCTTTGAGATAACCTCCTCCTATCTTTGGCTGGTGAAGGAGAGAAGGGAAGGAAGGGAGGGTCACTCAGGGTGGGTACTGACCTCTGGTGTGTGCTGCCTTTCTGCAGGCTTACCGTGGATTGAGAGAAGCCAAGAAGCCTTTCGGGCTTTCTGATGGCTTTCCCTGGGCGTTTAGCACACGGCTTCGTCATCAGACAGGCCTGGGTTCTAGTCTCGGCACTCTTTACTAGTTGGGGGAAGTTACTTATCTAAGCTTCAGTTTTCTCATTCACAAAAGGTGAATAATTAATTGTAGACTCATTGTGATGATTATGTATGAAAAGCTCCTGGGCACTGTGCCTGGCACATAAAAGATGGCCCATAAATGTTAAGTATCATTAGCATAATTATATTAGTGGAAGAGCCAGACTCTGGTTTGTCAGCCCCTATCCCAACCCTCCCCAAAGAAGGTCATGAATATCGGATATGGGGGACAGTGGAAACAGTGAGACCAACCAGTGAAGTCCCCATGGTGGAAGCTCAGGGGATGGAGTGACCCGGGCAATGTCTTCACTGACCCAGGAGACAGGCAGCAAGCTAGAGCCCGGGTTGCCTCAAGGGGACTCGCCACTGTCTTCAGCCTGAGCCCAGCTGGAAGAAGAGGGAGGGCACATATTGCCTGTGGCTTTCCCATTGCAACTGCCATTGTCTCATCAGAGTCCTGGTTGGTTGGTTGTCCTGACTCCTGCTGTGTTCTCAACTGACTGATTGGTGGGTTTGGGCTCCAACTAGCAGAAGAAACAGACAGGTGCCGTAACCACTGAACGGTGGCAAATTTATCGTTGGCTCCACTAGGCATAATTCAGATCCCAGGGTGGCGCTGGCCCAAGACAAATAGAGATGCACAGACACATTAACTGGCCAGGAACTCACACTGGCTGGAGTGTAGAGCTTTTTCTTTGGTCTCGCTTTGTTTGATTCTCCGTTTCCTTTTTTGCTGGCAGCACATCAAGTTCTATACATCTGCAGCAGCCTCCTGCGTGCCGCAGGGACTGCTTGTGCCCAGATTCTATCTTCCACCCAGTTTGCGGGGACAATGGAGTAGAGTACCTCTCCCCTTGCCACGCTGGCTGCAGCGACATCAACATGAGCTCCGTACCCTCCAGGCAGCTGGTAAGGGCAGCTGGGGTCCCAGAGGCAGAAGGAGCCCCGTGGGGTCTGAGACTGCTCCCCAGCTCCAGGATGGGCAGGGTTCCACACACTCCTCATTGCCAGCATCCTGGCCTCCTCTGGGCCACGCCCATCCTCTCTCTACCTCCCCTTCCCTAGGGACTTGACCAGATGCCGACAGCCCAAAGTCAATTAAAGATTGGCCAATGTCCAACAAATTCACATTCTTAAGGCCTGCCAACTCTCAGAGCAGACACAAGGCAGAGCACTCCATCAGCCGAGGCCTTTGTGCCTCATCGTGTTGAGTCCTGATGGGACATCTCCGGGTCCTGCATCCTGGCCATGTTGCAAAGCCATGTGGGCTGGCCCAGATAAAGGCAGAGGCAGAAGGCCTCTGTGACATGAACCTGGAAGGTTAGAGCCAGAAGCAGTAGTCAAGAGCATTTTGTTCAACCCCTCAGCTCCCAAGTGTGGCCACATGACTGGCCTGAAGTCATGCAGCTATTAATATTTAGGGGCCGATCTGGGACTAAACCCAGGGCCCTGCCTCAATCTGTTCACAGCCATGTATCTCCTGGCCACCAGCCTTCCATTTGGGCAGCCTACATTCTGCGTTCACTTGGCAAGGGCCTATCCATCTCTCTCTGGTCTAGCTCCAGACCTTTTAGGATCAGCCAGCAGCAAACCGACTTGAGTCATTTGTTTAGTTATTTGACAAATAGTGAACACTAGGCACATCCACGGGTGCTGAGGGCATGGAAGTAAACCCATCGGATACAGTCCCTGCTCTCATGGAGTTTGCATTCTATCAAATAAATGCACAAGAGAGTTTCAAAGAAAGTAACCCATGCCAAGGAAAAATTTAATGGGGCAGAGATTGCCTGAGGCCTTCCTAAAGAGGTGACATTAGAACTGAACAACCAAGAGAAGAAAAGCCAATGAAGACCTGGGAGCAAGGATTCCAGGTAAAGGGAACAGTGAGTGCAAGTCCCAAGGGCATGCATGCACTGGTGTGCCATAGGAGAAGAGAAAAAGGCCAGGGTTGGCACTGAGAGAGGAGTGTCACACCCAGCAGGCCCAGGGAGCAGGCGGGGGCCAGGGCCTGGTAGGTCAGGCTCAGGAACCTCTGAGCAATTGGAAAGTCTATGCAGTTACCATAAGGATGCCCTAAGGAGAGGAATGTGCCTTATTCCCATAAGTCTGTGGAGGGCATGAGCAAGGCTAGCCCCCCCCTTACCAAGTGCTTCTGAGAGGACAGGGACAGCTGCTTCCACAGCCACTCTGCAGGCAAAGGAGTGTGCCCCTCAGGCAGAGGGAGGATGAGGAACTTGGGCAGGATGCTCTCTAAGTTGCCTTCCAGTTGGAGAAGTCTGTGGTACCTTCTGTGGTTTTCTTATCTTTATTTACTTACTTCTGACTCACCTACTTCCAGAAATAATCTTGGCAAGTTTCCAATAACAGCATAAGTATGTAAAAATCCATTATGACAATATCTAGAAAAAAGTAGTAAATTATAAGGAAAACAATCTGTATTTATAAAACCCAGACTGAAGTTGGTAACAGCAATATTGTATTTAACTTACCTCTGAGCTTCCTAGGAGTCAATGTAACAAAGGTGCATAGTTCCCACTGTCTGGTAGAAGGAAACACACTGGCTCATTAGTTCCAGTATTGACCCCAGAACTGTTATAATACTTAAAGAGTCATAGACTGGGCCATCAGACACTACAGGAAGAAAAGTAAAGACCGCCAGACAAGGGCAGTGGCCACCGGAGTACAACAGGACTGAGCCATACAGACTTGCAGACTTGAGACAGGGGCCTTTTTATCTGGAGTCCTTTACAGGCAGAAGGAATTCCTCTCAGGCATGGAGCTCTCACAAAGGCTTGACAGATGCAAAGCTCAGGGTATTTTATTGTATCCCCACGGCTTTCCCCTTATTTATACCTTCCCCTGCAACAAACACAGAATGGCAAAAACAACAACCCACAAAACCACCACTGCTGGGCGCAGGGTGACCTGGCCCAGAGGAGAGCCCTCCCCAGCCCCTGGCTGCAAGCTGGGCTGGGCCTGCCTGGCGGTGAGAGCCTGGCCACCGAGACGCGGGTGACCGCTGGGGGGCCCTGCCCACGCTGGAGGACAGTCTCTGTTGCCCAAACAGTGACAGAGGTGGGACCCCTGGAGCAGCCTGAAACCCTCACCTGGTCTCCTCCTCAGCCTCACCTAGCTCTCCTGGGGACTTGGAGGACCCAGGGGTTTAAACCCGTGGGGATCTCGAGAAAGAGCTGGTTCGGATGTTTGAAGTGTGTAGAGGTGAGATAATAACAGTAGACTTTCCTCTTTTTCCCTCCCTTTCCTCTTCAAGACCTATTTGAACTGCAGCTGTGTGACTGGGAGATCCGCCTCAGCAAAGACAGGACCGTGCCCCGTCCCCTGTGCCCACTTCCTGCTCCCGACCACCTTCCTCATCTCCTTCGTGTCCTTGATAGCCTGCATCTCCCACAACCCGCTCTACATGATGGTTCTGCGGTGAGTGGCGCCCGGGGGGCGAGCCTGGCTTTCCCATATCTCCCTTTGATGCTGCGCCCAGGTGCTCCTTTCTTGTTGTCTCTCCTCCATTTTCTGGCCCTCAGCGTCCTTTGAACAACAGCACACAAGTTCTTTTGGCAATACAGGGACATGATGGTAGCAGGGACAGTGCCGGGGACCCTGCCCGAGCAGGCTCCGTGCGGAGGCCCTCGCTGCTTGGCTTCACGCGGCCGTGAGCACCTCCACTCTGCACATGGGAGGTTACGTCTCCAGCCTGGGAGGGCAGACCTTGCAAATGGCTGAGCCGTGCTGTGGAAATGCGTGTAGATTTGCTTATTTTTATACCCTAAAGGAACTGAGAGGAGGGAAGAGAATTCAATCGGGTGTACAAAACCAAGGCTGGAATTTTGATTGAGATCTTGGGCCCCTTCTGGTCTCTGCTCCATGCGGCCCTGACTTAATGCTGGCTTAAGCATGAGGGAACATTCCAGAGACAGAGTGGGGGCTATGGAAAAGGAAGAAAATGAGAAAATTCCAGTATGCTTGGATTGAGGACCAAGTCCTCAGGTCAGGAAGAGAGAGGCCAGGGCGGGAGAGGGAGGGGAGAGGTGTCCCATTACAGCTGGAGCTGAAGTGCCTCTGAGGTTTTTACGGGGAATGACCCTTCCTTCACCTCACTGGCTGCAAAGGAGAAAACAACATTTCAACCAAGTTCACTTAACCCACCCTCTCCCCTCCCTCCTGTCCTCACCCGCTTTACAAGCAGAGAGGGAAAAACACAGGATTTGGACTTCTGGTGCCAGAGTCAGTCCCCGTACTGCTGCACGCTGAATTAATGTCTTGGGTGTTGCTTAACCTCACTGAGCCTCAGTTTCCTCATATATGAAATGGGGATAATGATACCAACTGCAAAGGGTTGGTGTGAAGACTATATAATAAATTGCTTTGTAAATATAAGGTGTTCTGCATATTGGTTAATTATCACTATTAACCAAATAATAATTATTAACAGCTAGCTAGGTAGCCATGACTTACTTTCCCCAAAGGCTAGGAGATGAGGAAGGAGCAGAAGCAGTCCCTTGTTTGGGGTCTGGGATTTTACCCTATTTACAAATTAGCTATCAAGTTAGCTTGCAAGCTTTCAAGCTATTGTTTCAAGGATGATGGCAGAAAATATGAGACTCCCGCGTCAAAGACAGAGGACTTTATAACAGCACAAAAAGCAGCATGAACCACATGCTGTGTCAGTTACCCTTGACCCCCAAATCCTATTGTGGTGACACAGAGCAGCCCAAGTGTATGCTTTGCAGGAACACTGAGTATGAGAGAGCCACCACTTATACAGTGAGCAGTGAGAAAGACCGTTCTTGCTCTAGGAGAAACTTTAACTTGTGCCTCAGGGTTGCTCACTGCAACCACAACCCTGAGAAATGGTGCAGTAAAAAAGCGGTTAGGACCTTGCATTCTTAGCATGCTCAGCAAGAAGGTGCAGGGGTGCTCAGAGCCCAAGGCATGTTGCTTTCCCCAACACCACTGTCACCCTCTTCTCTACCACCCGCTCCAATCCTGTGCATTCAGAGTACTGACGCTTTCACCTAAGGCACCACAGTGGGCTTCCCCTATTACACTCCTTGGTCAGATGGCCCACGGTGGATCCTCCAGCCCTAAGATAAATCTGTGTGAGGCCATAAAAGGGGCAGGGCAGGGTAAGGAAACCTCTCGGGGAAGTCCCTAAGCAGCAGGGGAGAGGGTGATCCTTGTCAAATCTCCTCCCAGAGAACTTCTATCATACCCCAAGGATGGGGAAGTCGTGGAGAACAGAGCATCATTCCAGCCACAGCACAGGCTTCTCTGGACAGTCTCTGCAAGTCTGGTCAGGGGCAGGGGTGAAACTGGAGATGAAGCCCCAGGATCCCAAAATGATTTAAAAATCAATCCCAATGGAGAAGAGGAGAGAATGGATGCTATTTAATATGAAGGAGAGGCTTAAAGATGACTTTCTGGGTGACCCAAGCATTATTTCTATCAGTGCTGGCCCCTGAGCAGCCGTGGGAATGCAGGCTGGGAGTGAAGCTCAGCTGAAAATGTGGAAGGAGGGAGAGTGGTCAGAAAGCCATGACCTGGACAGTGCAAAGGCTCACGGTTGTACCCCCATAA
>CAUYRT010077910.1:0-26663 GCA_963574885.1 Lepilemur ruficaudatus | reverse complement strand
TCTCTACTATAAATAGAAAGAAATTAATTGGCCAACTAAAAATATATAGAAAAAATTAGCCGGGCATGGTGGCGCATGCCTGTAGTTCCAGCTACTCGGGAGGCTGAGGCAGTAGGATCGCTTGAGCCCAGGAGTTTGAGGTTGCTGTAAGCTAGGCTGACGCCACGGCACTCACTCTAGCCCGGGCAGCAGAGTGAGACTCTGTCTCAAAAAAAATAAAAAATAAAAAATAATAGAATCCTGAATAGGTGTTTAATTTTATCAAATAGCTTTTCTCCATCTAAAATTACTATATGATTTGTTGCTTTTAATGTGTGAATCACGGATTGATTTTGGAATGGTAATCCACCTTTGCATTCTTGAAATAATCCCAACATTGTAATGATATCCTTTTAATGTCTCATTGGATTTTATCTGATGATTGTTTAGGAATTTTGCAGTGTTGTCTGTTAGATAGTTTGTCTTGTAATTTTCCTTTCTTGTCACATCCTTCTTAGTTTTGGTAGGAATATTGTGATGGCCTCGTAAAATGAATTGGAAAATGTCTTTTTTCTGTTCTGGAAGAGTTTGTATAAGATTTATGCTATTTTTATGTAAATATTTGGAAGAGCTCACCCATCAAAATATCTGAGCCTAGAGAGTACTTCATAGGATTTTGTTTTTAATTACAGATAATTTATTTATCTGTAATTAAATTAAATTAAATTTAATTTAATTTAATTAAATAGGATGCTCAGGTTTTTTTTTTTTTTTACTTCTATGCTTGTTTTGATAAGTTGTATTTTTCTAAGGATTTGTCTACTTCATCTAAATAGTCAAATTTATTAGAAAATTATTAATAGTATTCTCACATCTTCCTGTAGGATCTATAGTGATGTTCCTTTTCTAATTCCTGATCTTAGAAATTTGTGCACTTTCTCTCTTGATAATTCTTTCTAGAGTTTTGTTTAATTTGGATTTTCCAAAAAGTAAATACCAAGATGGGGTTAGACATTCAAGAAATTTGTTATGAAAAACATCTGTAAGGGGGCCGGGCGCAGTGGCTCACACCTGTAATCCTAGCACTCTGGGAGGCTGAGGTGGGAGGATGCCTCAAGATCAGGAGTTCAAAACCAGCCTGAGCAAGAGCGAGACCCCGTCTCTACTATAAATAGAAAGAAATTAATTGGCCAACTAAAAATATTGAGAAAAAATTAGCCGGGCATGGTGGCACATGCCTGTAGTCCCAGCTACTTGGTAGACTGAGGCAGTAGGATTGCTTGAGTTTGAGGTTGCTGTGAGCTAGGCTGACACCACGGCACTCACTCTAGCCCGGGCAGCAGAGTGAGACTCTGTCTCAAAAAAAAAAAATCTGTGAGGGAAAATCAAATGTGAGCCAGAGAAGGCAAGGAGACCTGTCAAACTCTGTTGTGAGTTTGACCCGTGGAGAGAGAGAAGCAAGCAATGTATAGTGATGAGAACTAGCATATACATCATCTCAAACATTTATCATTTGTGTTCAGAACATTTGATATCCTTCTTGCTATTTGGAACTGTATAATATATTATTGTTACCGGTAGTCATGCTACGGTGCTACAGGACATTAGGACTTATTCCTCCTATCTAGCTATAATTTCATAGCCTTTAACAAATGTCCCTATCTCCCCTTTCCCCTACCTTTCCTGGCCTCTGGTATCCTCATTCTACTCTTTACTTCTATGAGATCAGCCTTTTTTATCTTCCACATATCAGTGAGAATATGTGATCATTAACTTTCTGTTCCTGGCTTATTTCACTTAACACAGTGTCCTCCAGTTTCATCCATGTTGCCACAGATGACTGTACTTCATTTTTATATCTACCACATTTTCTTTATCCATTCGTCTGTCATTGAACACTTGGGTTGATTTCATATCTTCGCTATTATGAATAGTGCTGCAATAAACACAGGGGTGCAGAAGTCTCTTTGGTATATTGATCTCCTTTCCTTTGGATAAATACCCAGTAGTGGGATTGCTGGATCATATGGTAGTTTTATATGTAATTTTTTGAGGAACCTCCGTACCATTCTCCGTTGTGGTTCTACTAGTTTACATTCCTACCAACAGGTTATAAGAGTTCCCTTCCTTTTTTACATGTCCTCACCAACATGTTATTTTTTATCTTTTTGATAATAGCCATCCTAACTGGTATAAGATGGTACCACACTGTGAATTTGATTTGCATTTTCCTGATGATTGGTGATGTTGAGCATTTTAAAATATATTTGTTAGCCATTTTATGTCTTTTTTTTTTTTGAGAAATGTCTATTCAGATCATTTGCCTATTTTTAAATCAGATTGTTTAATTTTTTGCTATGAAGTGTTTGAGTTCCTTGCATATTCTGAATATTAATCCCCTGTCGAATGAGTAGTTTGCAAATATTTTTTCCCATTCTATAGGTTATCTTTTCACTCTGTATTTCCTTTGCTATACAGAAGCTTTTTAGCTTGTTGTAATCTCATTTGTTTATTTCTGCTTTTGTTGCCTGTGCTTTTTGAGGTCTTGCTAATAAAATCTTTTCCCAGACCAACATCTTGAAGCATTTCCCTTGTGTGTTTTATTCTAGTAGTTTATAATTACAGTCTTAAATTTAAGTCTTTGATCCATTTTGAGTTGATTTGTATAGGGTGAGAGGTGGGGATCTAGTTTCATTCTATATATTCACTTTTTCCAGCACCATTTATGGAAGACACTGTCCTTTCCCCAATGAATGTATTGACACGTTTATCAAAAATCAGTTGTCTATAGATCTGTGGATTAATTTCTGGGTTCTTTATTCTGTTCCATTGTTCTCTGTGTCTGTTTTTATGCCACTGCCATGCGGTTTTGGTTACTACAGCTTCACAGTATTTTTTGAAGTCTGGTGGTGTGGTGTCTCCAGCTTTGTTCTTTTTGCTCAGGATTGCTTTGGCTCTTAGGGATATTTTGTGGTTCATATGAATTTTAGTTTTTTCTATTTCTGTGAAGAAAGTCATTGGTATTTTGATAGGGATTGCATTGAATATACTACTTTGGGTAATATATATGTCTCTTTCTTTTGTTTTCTTTGGGGTTTGTTTCTTGGTTTGCTGATAATTTTTTATCAAGTGTTAAACATTGTCTATGATATATTATAGAGTTTCTATTAGTGATATCGTCTTCCTGTAGAAGGCAGCTAGAGTAAAGATAGACCAAGAATTAAGCCAACTCAAGGTTGGGTTATAGTTTTTATAAGGCTCATTCTACCTCTGATTTGCCTCTATTCCTATACCATAGCCTTTCTGGAAAGCTCAACTGAAACCTTTAGGTATTTACTAGGGTTCTTACTGATTGGTGGGTTTGGAACTCTAATTTTTATCTCTTTGGCAACATACAACTACCAAAAACAGCACTCTGACATTTAAAGTTCTTCTACTTGGTGTCTTGGCCTCTTGTCCTGTGTTATGTGATAAATTTGGCAAATCTCTCAAGAGGAAAACCCCTGAGTATCAAACTTACCTCACTGTTTTCCCCTCCTTTTCAGGATCATGACCCTTAATTCTGACTGCCTTGACAGTCCCACACTCCAATTTTTGTCTCACAACCCCTAGAAATTGCCAAAAACTCTCTTGACTTCTTCGCCTCTCAGTAATAGCCCCACTGCTCAGATTCTCAGCCTCTCACCCAGCACAAGAATTTGCAAATGCCTGAGGGGAAAAATAATTTTAGAATACCAGCTTATCTCTTTAAGATTCTTTTCTCTCTGGAATCTTGTCTTATCAAGTTTTAGCTACCTTGGCAGCTCTCTCATACTTTATTTTTTTATTTTTTTATTTTTGTAACTTTCCTACCTGTTTTTAGTATGGGAGTTGGTTTACAAAAGCTGTGGCATTAGAAACTAAACTAAAAGTCCCTACTTAATACTTTTTTATCATAAAATAGAAAAATATAGAGCTTGAGAAAGTTAAAGTGGGCTTATTTATTTGTTATTAATATATAAGATCATTAGGTGATTTAGGAAGGAATACTGTCCTTACTCCACTTTGAGAATTGCTGGATTGGGTCATTTTTTTGAACCTCTTGAAATTAGAGACAAAGGTCGCTAGATTAGAACCCATCCTCTTAAATACCAGTCTAGTCTAATATACCGTGTTCTGTACCACGTTGCTTACATCCATGGTTTTCAACCAGGAATGATTTTTCCCCCTCACTTTTGGTTGTGACAACTGGCCAGGAGAGGAGTTGGGTGTTCCACTGGCATCTGGTGGGTAGAGGCCAGGGATGCTGCTATATATCCTATAATGCACAGGACAGGCATCCCCAACAAAGAATTATCTGGCTCAAAATATTAATTTCACCAAAGTTAAAAAGCCCTGGCTTACAGTATACATCAAAATGTATATTTAAAGGATCACTGGCTGCCTCGTCTTTACACAGTGCCAATAGACTTTAGTAGGATAAAGCTTCTTGTAGAAATACATCCCCTTGACCCAAGAAAATGTCCTTATATGATCTAATTCATATTTGGTTAACTGTGTTTCTCAGATCTTCTGCCAAATAAGCTCCAATTCTAAGACTTCTCTTTAGTTTGAATTTGTTAGAGCTGGAAAACTTTCTGATATAGAGTTGTGTGTGCATATCTTATAAATGCATTTTGTATGTGTGAATGGATATCTAGATGATAGTGACATTTACCTACACATTTATA
This sequence comes from Lepilemur ruficaudatus, assembly GCA_963574885.1. Classification (NCBI taxonomy): domain Eukaryota; kingdom Metazoa; phylum Chordata; class Mammalia; order Primates; family Lepilemuridae; genus Lepilemur; species Lepilemur ruficaudatus. The sequence goes on along the minus strand of CAUYRT010077910.1, from coordinate 21,975 downwards.
GATATGTATATATACATTAGCTTAAGTGGTTCTTAAAGAATGTATCATCTTCTTTTAAAACTCCAAATAATCAATTTCTATAATCAAAAGTGCTTGAAAATATAGCACAAATGGATATTTAATTAAAGAGGTATATTACCAAATGTTTTCGAGAATAATTATTGTTTGTACCCAGTCAGTGTATCTTCTGAAATTCAATTAGACTCTAAAATTCATTTTTCAGAGCATTACAACTTGGCGGCAAAATTTTCTTTTGGCTGAAATACTGCATGCAAGTTTTTGGCTCAGATAAAAATCTTTGGAGGTGTAGCAGAAAAGTCTGATTCAGATAACTGAACAGCTAAAATTTTCCTCGGTTAAAAGGAATAAACTGGTTGCACATGGAATATTAAAAACTGTACTTAAATTCAGACTTAACTGTTTCCTTATTTCTTTTAAAACTTAACCAAGATGGTTTATGATGTTTCAACTGCTCTGGAAGCTCACATCATTTTCCATTCACTGAATTTTTTAAATAGCCCAATAGAAGCCATTATTTCTAAGGTTCCATCCACGCCCCCATTGCCAAGTCTTGGCCCAGAAAGGTTATTTAGCTTTTCTCTGCTATTATTAAGCTATTTTAAATTCTTATGTTTAGAGCCTTTCTAGTTTAATAAACAACTCTAAAGTGTCCAAGAAATTGTCCAAATTCTTTTCTTAAATTAATAATTTGGCATTTTTACTTTTATTCAATTTATTTATTATGACAAATTTTACCTGTACTCTTATTTCCTATAGTCCTAGAATTCTACCACTTACCCATAATGAAGGCACAGTTTTAAAAAATGGTTTTTGAATAGGTGATTTACATGTTCTAGAATGCAAAAGATACAATAATTAGAACTATCCAGCTGTCCGGTACTTGAGAGGAAGTAAGCAGTTTTCCCTACTAGGATGACTATATAACTTATTATCAAAATCCAGGTACTTCCAAGAGTGAAAGAGGGGATGCTATTGCTTATACTAGAACAGTACTGGGCAAACTAGTCCATATGGTCACGCTAATCATTATGAATATTTAAACAAAGGTATTTGATAAAATGAATGGAGGTTTTTAACTGTGTTCTTTCTAATATTTCTTTTAGTTAAAAGAATCTTGATCATGTGCTAGGAATATGCCAATTAATATAGAACTTAAAGAAGTCTGAGAATCTCTAATCTCAAGCAGGACTAGTAAGAGAAGCAAGACACATGTAGATAAAGCAGTGAAGTGACAACACAAACAAATTCAATTGAGTATGGTTTTACTGAGTGCATGCTATGTGTCAGAAATGGTGGTTCTAAAGATAAATAAGACAAAATCTCCTCTTCTTGAAATCTAGAAGGAGAGATAGTTCGCTAATGCATTGTGAGAAGTGGTATATGACTTTTATGAACTAATATTTATAGGAGAGCAGAAGGAACAAGAAGTTGGGGAAGGCTTCACAAAGCAAGTGATGTTTGAGCTAGGCTTTGAAGAATCCTTATAATTTTGGCAAGTTGAGATTACAAAGGCATCCAAAGTTAATGAAGTAATAAGGGCAAAAGGCTAAGAGTCCTGAAAGGCTATAATGCGTTATAATGAATGAGAATTATTGGGGAAGGAGGTGTGGGTAAACATGAAATGGTAACTTAAAATGGGTCTTGAGTGTTACGCTGGATAAGTGCTTAAAGTATATACAGAGAAAGAAGAGATCCTTTGGGCTGAGAAACACATAAAAGAAAGGAATAACACTTCTATTTATGTAACCTTGTTTCACAGGGATAAAAAATACTAAAGATGAAAATCTTTTAAATTAAATGGTAAGGGATAAAAACTGCAGTAATTCCTATAAAAAGTGTTAGTGATAAACAATACCATGGGGTTTTGTTGAGAACTAGAGAGCAAGGGCTAGTTCCCTGGAACAGTTATATGGATCCCTACAAGGTTCATATTTCTGTCTATACTGCTGGCTAATCTGAATATTCGCATAAGTTGTGAAACATAAACCATGGCCTTGACTTTCTGTGTCTGGCAGTAGGATTTATCATTTTATTTCTACCATAATTTAGAAATCATTACATGATTACTGTGAAGGATCAACATTGCCATTTGTTATGATCAAATAAACTGTATTTTTGCATTCATTTATTCTGGGATCTATTAAAGTGTTTTAAGCCCTCATAGCAAATCCATATATATAATAAGCTTTTTAGAGCCTTGGCTCTAGCTACTTAGAGAATTTGGCACACAGGGTAATCAAAAAGCTTTCTTGTAAATGGCCTCAGGTTTATCAATTTCTATCTTAACATTGCTCTACATATTTATTCAGATTTATTTTATTGAGCATTTTTTAAATACAAAGAGCAGTTTTGGAGGAAAAAGGAATTCATAATTTCCTTTTGAATAGTTGGCTGCAGTAAGGTTTTAGAAGCTTGCTTCTTGGTATTTGAGCATATGAAGTGGATCATAATGGGGTCATTAGGTGTCTTTGACAGGGGATAGTAAGAACCCAACCCAGCATGCCACTTGTAAGCTTATCTATAAAGCATAGAGACATTTGTCACCATTGACAGTCCTGACATTTAATCTGGGATCTGTTTGCAACTCAGCTTTCCATGTGTTACTATGTATTTGGTAGCCTCAATTCAGCTTCAAAGCATAGCCAGCTTTTTCCTTCTAGTTATTCTGGATTTTACCTAACAGAGAAAAATAAAAATATCTATTTGCTATTGAGGTGATATTTTTTCTGCAAATGAGTCATACCAGCCATAGTTCTGGTTGACCTCTTGTGTTGTTTTTGTAGTTCACAAGCCAAAACTGTGCGAAATTAGATTGTAGTAAGCTAGATTATTGGTCCAGGAAGGAGGCGTAGTTGTCTGTTGAATACGAAAGTCAGTAAGACCCAGCAGGAACTGAAAAAAACTTAATACAGATGAGGGAGCTGTTGAGATACAGCTTTGCAGTCACAGTTGAGCCATCACAGCTTACGTGTAGATGTCTGAAGTAATTCTGCACCCTAATCATGATGTGTATTCTGCCCTTTTTGGGACTAGCTTAGAGCTGGTACCAAACTCTGTAAGTGCAACTTAAACTATGAAGATCTGTGAAAGATATAAGCAGAGCAAAATGAGGAGCCTCATGCAAGCAAAATTAGGACTTGAAATGTCAGCAGATAAGGTATCTGAACATGTCTTTGGCAGGAAGCCAGTTGCACTTGTTTAACTTCTTTATGCTAAATTGAACCACTGCTGTGTATACCATACTTGGAGTAATATTGGATACAAAGGTATATGGCCCTCACTTCAAAGAGCTTATACTAAGTAAGACAGGTGAAATGTACACCAGAAGACAGTACCTGAAAACTGGGCATGGGGCCTGTAATCCCAGCTACTCAGGAGACTGAGGTGGGAGGATTGCTGGAGGCCAGGAATTCAAGACCAGCCAGGGCAACATGACAAGATCTTGTCTCTAAAGAAAGAAAAAGAAAACGAAAAAAAATTATCTGGGAATGGTGGCATGTGCCTGTAGTCACAGCTACTCGGTAGGCTGAGGCGAGAGGATTGCTGGAGCCCAGGAGTTCAGGGCTGCAGTGAGCTATGATGATGTTATATGATGCCACTGCATTCTAGCCTGGGCAAAAGAGTGAGACTTTGTCTCTAAAATTCAAAAAAAGAAAGAAGAAAAATAAAAATAGACATTAAAAAGAAAGTCTTCAAAGCGTTTCAAAATAAAATCAAAAGAAGACAATATATAGAAAGGATTATGTAAATTGTACCAAAAAACACACTACAGAAAATGTATGCATTAGTTCACTTCACACTGGTGATCATAGAAACAATGTATTTTAAAAGTGATATGTAATTGTTTGTGGAATGTAAGTTAAATTTTGATGTAAATGAATACTAGAAATGACCTTAGATATGATCTGGTACATCTTAGAAATTTGAGAAAAATTAAAACCCAACTACCAGTGGAAAAAATTTTGGTGTACAATTTTTCTTGGTGACAGCTTGAGGATGCATATCAAAAAGCTTAAAATATGCATATCCATTGACTCAGTAACTTACAGGAATTAATCCTATGGAATAATTTAGCATATGCACAAAGATTTACATGCAAGGATGTTCATCATAGCATTGATCTCAAATTTTTTATTTTAACTTCTCATTTTGGAATAAAAAGTTGTAAAAATAGTAGTGATTTTCCATATATTCTTCACTCAGCTTTCCTGAATATTAGCATTTTATATAACGAGAGTATAATAATCAAAACCAGAAAGTTAATAAACATATATATATACTTTTGACAATTAAAAATGTATAGATAGTAAATAAAATTTTAAAACCAGAAAATTACTGTAGATATAATACTATAATACTAGATATAATACTAATAATAATAATACTATTATTAAAGCAATAGACCTTATTCAGATGTTGCCAATTATCGCAGTAATTTTTTTTCTCGTCCAGGATAGAATCCAGGATCTTACACTACATTTAGTGGGTAATCACGTCCTTTTACTGTCTTACGATCTGGCAGTCTGTCTTTACCTTTTATAACTTTGACATTTGGAAGAGTATTGCCCAGTTATTTTGTAGAATGTCTCTCAATTTGTGTTTGACTAATGTTTGTCTGTCACTAAATTCAGGTTATGCATTTTTGGCAAGAATGCCACAGAAATCATATTATACTCAGTGAATCCTATCCAGAGACATATGATATCAATTAGCCTCATTAGTGGTGATGTTGACTTTGATTCACTTCACTTGGTGAAAGTGGTGCCTGCCAGGTTTCTTCATTGTAAAGTTAGTATTTTTCTCTTCTTAACGAATAAATATCTGTGGGGGAGATAATTTGAGATAATTTGAGTTCCATACATCCATTGATTAATCTTACCTATGATAATTATTATAGTGGTGTTAGCCAAATAATGATTTTTTAATTTTTATTATACCTTATACATTCATTAATTGAAATTCTATCAGGAAGAGCTTTACCTTCTCCCCCATTTTTTTACTTATTATATCATATGGACTCATGGATATTTTATTCTATAGGTTAAAATATATTATCATTATTTATTTTATTCCTGAATTTGTCCTGGTTTGGCCACTGGAAGTACCTTCAAGTTGGTTCTTGTGAACTTCCAATGCTCTCCCATCATTTTTTGACTTCCTTACATTCTGTCACCACAAGACCTCCAGGTTCACCCTGCCCCAGCCATGGAATCAGCCATTTCTCCAAGAAGTCCTGTTTCTTTTATTGACATTAGGTGTACTTATTGCTACTGGATTGTCTTCTAGGCCTAGGATGGGATTAGGACATATATGAATGTATACACACATCTATATCTATTCCTATATCTGTCTATTTTTTGTTTTATTTTATTTTTAGAGACAGGGTCCTACTCTGCCACCCAGGCTGGAGTGCAGTGGCACGATCATAGCTAACTACAATCTCAAACTCCTGGATTCAAGCGATTTTCCTGCCTTAGCCTCCCAAGTAGCTGGGACTACAGGTGTGTGCCACCACACCTGGCTAATGTTTATTTTTTTATTTTTTGTAGAGACAGGGTCTTGCTATGTTGTCCAGTCTGGTCTAAAACTTCTGGCCTCAAGCAATCCTCCTGCCTTGGACTCCTAAAGTGCTAGGATTACACATATGAGTCAACACACCCTGCCTGTATATATATTTTAAAAACATGAATTCATACTGACATCATCTACTCAAACACCACAGAGTTTCCCATACATCCTGGTTCATTTTTATGAATTTTTTAAAGTATATAGAAAATTACCATGGTTCTAAAAGTCAAGAACTATTCACAAAAATATATTAAGACAAGTGTCATTTCCCTCTCCTTCCTTCTTTCCCATTCCCATTTTCCCATTCTTCTCATCTTGTTTCCACTCACCTCTTGTAGGTAACCAATCTCAATTTTTGGCTGATTTTTCCTGTATTTCTTCTTCTTTTTTTTTTTCCTAACAGTGTCATTGAGATATAACTCACATACCATACAATTTGCTTGTTTAAAGTATACAATTCAGTGTTTTTTTAGTATATTCACAGGGTTGTACAACGATTGGATAATCAATTTTGAAACATTTTTATCATCCCAAAAAGAAACTGTCTCTTCCCAGTTTTTCCCAACCTCGCCCAGCCCTAGGCAAACACTAATCTACTGTCTGTCTCTATGCGTTTGCCTATTCTGGAAATTTCATATAAATGGATTCTCACAATATATGGTCTTTTGTGTCAGGCTTCTTTCACTTACTATAATGTTTCTAAGGTTTATCTATGTTATAGCATGTATCAGTATTTTACTTCTTTTTATTGCCATATATTATTCCATCACATGACATATTAATTTTCTAGGGCTGCAATAACAAATTATCACAAACTGAGTGGTTAAAATATTAATAACAGAAAGGTATTCTCTCACAGTTCTGGAGACTAGAAGTCTAAAATAAATATCAGCAGGGCAATGCTCCCTCTGAAGACTCTAGGAAAATTTTCCTTGTCTCTCTCTAGCTATCAGTGGCTCCTGGCAATCAATCCTTGGCTTTCCTTGGTTTGTAGCTATATCAATTCAGTATCTGCCTTTTTCTTCACCTTTTTCCCTATGTGTATCTGTGTTGTCTCCTTTTATTATAAGAACACCAGTAATTGGATAGAGGGCCTACTCTAGTTTACTGTCACCTCATCTTTACTAATTACATCTGCAAAGACTTATTTTCACAAAAGGTCACATTCTGAGGTTCCAGGTGGGCATGAATTATGGGGGGACACTATTCAACCTATTACATGTAGATATGCCACACTTTATTTGCCCGTTCATCAGTTGATGGAATTTCGTGCTTGTATTTGTTTATGCCCAAATGAGCAGATACATGAATGTTTTCTCATTTCCCCTTCCTTTTTATTTTAAAGTGGCATACTGTTGATGTTCTTTTTCTTTTCTCTTTTTACACTTTGTAATATACCCTGGAAATCTCTCCCATCACTTCACAGAGATCTTATTCTAATCTAAATGTTCAACCATAGAGAATTTCCTTATTAATATACCCATAAGGTAGAAATTGATTTAATATTTTTATTTTTAGTATTTAGTATTAACATGTAAATAGGTACACAATATATTGGGGATGTTCCCTTCTATGATATTTTAAATACAGTTATGTTTTCAAGGCATTATATTCACACAGTATGAAATTCTCCCTCCTAATTATGTTCCCCATCTATTCAGCCCTTTCCAGAGTTAACCAATGCTTTGGCTAGAGGTCAGCTACATACTATTCTACACTTTGCCTTTTTGCTAAATACATCTTGGTGATTTCCCCGTATTTTTATGGCTGTATAATATTCCATCTGATTGGTACATCATAGTTTATCTTACTATTACTCTTTTGATGTATCTCTTGGTACTTTTAGTCTTCTGCTATAACAAATATAGCAGCACTATTTGCAATGACCAAAATAATTAGAAACAACCTGAATGCCCATACTATTTACATAAAGAGTAAAATGAATAAATTGTGTATTTATATGGTAGAATTCATAGTGAAAATAGAATGAATGAATGACCACTACACTTAATAATATGAATGAAGATAACAAACATAATATTGAACAAAGTCAGACCCAAAAGAGTGTGTACATACTTACAACCTAGATAGAGTAGGAATAACTCCTATCAGACTAATCCTTCTTCAGGTAGCAATTACAGGTCTGGACAAAATGCTATAAAACCACTACCTGGAGACAATGGAGAATAATGAAAAATCAGGCATAACGAGAGTCTATACTTGGAGGAAGAAAATGGCCTTGAGTAAATTTCCTATTAATAGTTTTATGGCTGTTTTTCCAGGGCAGATCAAGTTGACACCAAGTGGCATGCCTAACACTTGATAGAAAACTGCATTCTTACTGGCTTGATGAGCCAGAGGAAGAGTTGGGGGTGACCACATCAGGCAGCAAGTGAGTGAAGAAATTCCAGAAATGAGAGAACCATACAGAGTTAGCCCTAAATTCTGCAGTAAGACCCTGCCCAAATCTCTTTATGACCCCTGAATTACACATATGCAGAGTAGTTTTCTAGCAGCCCACCTAGGGCTAAAAGAACTGAACAGAGATTTCTTTTGTCCATTGCTGGGCCAGAGTTTAGAATTTGAGTCTAGCCAAGTTTACTTGCCTACTTTAAAAAAAAATCAGTTAATCCTCTCCCTAGTAACATAATTGGTTTCTACAACAGGGGTCAGCAATTTTTTTCTTAAAGGGCCAGAGAGTAAATATTTTGCACTCACAGACCTTATGGTCTTGGTTGTAACCACTCAGCAATGCAGTTGGAATGGAAAAGTATCCTAGACAGCATGTAAACAAATGGGCATGGCTGCATTCTATTAAACTTGATTTACCAAAACAAGTGATCGGCCACTTGCTGTAGTTAGGCAGCTCCTGTTCTACAACATCTGAATCACAGTATTCAAGATACAATCTAAAATTATGAGACAGGTGAAAACCTACCAAATGAGTACAATGAACAATATCTGGGTAATGGGCACTCTTATAACCATGGCTCAAGCATTACAAAACCAATTTGTGTAACCAAAATTATTTATATCCCATAATACTTTGAAATGAAAATAAATTAAATAAAATTATGAGACAAACATTCATACTGAAGTACAAAAGCAATTAATGGAGATGAACTCTGAAATAACTCTGATGTATGAATTAGCAGACAAGGATCTTAAAGCAATTCTTTATAGTTATTTTAACTATACTCCAAGATGTAAAGGAAAATATGCTCATAATGAATAAATAATTAGAAAATCTCATCAGATCAGGTGATGGGTACACTAAAAGCCCAGACTTCACCGCTATGTAATATACCAATGTAACAAAACTGCACTTGTACCTCCTAAATATATTGAAGTATAAAAAATAAAAATACTTCATATCAGAGAAATAGAAACTTTAAAAAATGAAAATTCTAGAACTGAAAAACAAAATTTCTGGAAAAAAATCACTAGGTGATTTTTTAACAGTCTAAAAATGACAGAAGAGTAAGCAAATTTGAATATAGATCTGTAGAAATTATGAAATGTGAAGAATAGAGAGAAAGCATAATTGAAGCAAAATAAACAGAGCCTCTGTAACCTGTGGGACAATAGTAAAGGGCCTAATGTGTGTAATTGTAGTCCCAGAAGGAAAGGAAATAGGAAATGGGGTAGGAGAAATATTTGATGAAATAATGAGTGGAAGTTTCCTAAGTTTGGTCAGAGACATCAACTTACAGATTCAGGAAGCTCTGTGAACCACAAGCAGAATAAACACAAATAAAACTATACCTAGACATATAATTAGACTACTGAAGCCAACAGATAAAGAGAAGATATTTAAGAGCAAAATAGCATATTATGTACAAGGGGAAATTATGTGAATAACTGCAGAATTCTCATCAGAAACAATGGAGAGCAGAAGAAAGTAAAATAACATGTTTAAAGTGCTGAAAGAAAACCACCAACCCAGGATTCTATATCAAGCAAAGTTTTCCTTCAGTGATGAAGACAATGGATATTAAAACATCTTTATATAAACAAAAGAGTATATACTATGTGATTCCATTTATATAAAGTCAAGAGAGATAGAAATCAGGTTACCTGTGGTGAGGATTAGTAATTGCAAAGAAGGGAGTGTTTCACCATAACAAACCACCCTACACATTTGTAACTTAAAAAAAATAAGTTTTATTTTCTAATGATTCTGCAGTCAAGGCTAGGCTCAGCTGGGCGGTTCTGCTGATCTTGATCCTGGTCACTTCTGTGGCTACATTCAGGTAGTGTATTTGCTATGGGCTGGACTCATTAGGAATAGCTAGAATTCTATCTTTGGTCTAAGGGTCAGTACTTCCAGGATCAGAATCCTAATTTGTACCCTTCTCTGTATATGTTATACCTCAATAAAAAGTCTATGTTCAAAGGGGGTACAAACAATAAAGAATTATTTTTTAATGGATAGTCTAACAAAAACAGAAACTATAAAATGTAATTTCAAAATATAATTTCAGAAAATACAAGTACTATGTGACTAGTGTAGAGTTCTTATAAGGAAAATTAATAGGTGATAAAGTACAAAAGATAACTTAGGGTTAGACTGCAGTGAGATTTGAGTGCTTGGCTAAAGAATTAGGTTTTATGTGAAAGGATATGAGAAACTATTAAAGAGTTTTGAGCAGAGGAATAATATGTTTAGGAGATACAACTCCATACTAGTGTACAAATTGGACTGGAGGAAAGAGAGGTTATAATGAGGCAGACCAGTTTGGAAGCCACAATTTAGATATGTACCAATGGGAATTTGAATTAGAATGGTGGCAAGCTAATAGAAAAGAAGGCAATAAAATTTATTCATTGCATCTTACAGAAATTGAGGACCTACTGTGTTCCAGGCACTTGGTTAGGTACATGGTGGTCTCTGCATTCAAGAAAATCACAATATATGAAATACAAAGAGGTGTAAGGAAATCATCACAATTCACTGTAGTAAGAGCTACAGTGATGAATGTTTAAAGTGCTAAGGACCTAAGAACGGGGAGTAGCTAATAGTATTGAGGAGTCTAAGACATGTCAGATACAAGATTTAACATTAGATAAGTAAAGTTTGCCAGATAAAGAAGGCAAAAGCACAACATTCTAGGCAGAACAAACAGTATGTACAAAGTCATAGGCAAAGAAGAGTAGAGCATTGGGGGACATAGTTCAGTGTGTCTATTAATATATGTGCACGGTAAGCATAGGTACAACCAGCCAGACAGATAAAGAAGGACCACATTACTAAAGGCAAAAGACATCATGAAAGAAGATTTAATGACTATATGAGAAGACAAAGATGACCTTAATATTTTGAATTTAAGTGACTAGAATAATAATAATTTGATGTTAAGAATTTACATGGCTTATAGACATTTTTCATCTGTGGGGATATCAAATACCTAGGAGGTCTTTTGTGTGTGTATGTGTGTGTGTGTGTGTGACAGAGAGAGAGAGAGAAATGACACTAAATGTGTTTCATCAATGGAATTCTGAATATCAAATGCTCATCATAGGTTCTTAAAGCCAACCAACAACCTAGAATTGATATTGACCACCGGCACAATTTTTTTCAAAATTACAAACTGTAAAAGAAAAAAATCACTTGAATGAATGTTTTTTCTTAACTCAGAAGAAAAATCTTTAATTATATATAGCATAACTGAAGGAAAAAGAAACAGAATTACTATGAATGTTCCAAATGCCTGGTTGTAAATAATCAAGTTAATTCTTCTCTCATTTGTTTTGAAATACTGTTGTTTCAAGAACCACCAATCATTAGGTAATACTAGAAGCCTACAATTACATGTTAATGTGTGACAAGGCTGTCAGTCTCCACAGAAGATTGGTACAGTACTTAGCAGAATGCTTGAAGTTGATGATGGTCCAGAGAATTTATAGTTCAGAAATTTTCCTAGAAAGTAACCTCTGTTGTTCAAATTACATATCCCTTTATGGAGATAAAACTTATTGGGGACAGGCAGTGTTACTTGAATCGTTAGAGGGTAATTGATTAGAAATCCAAATCGAACTTTGATACTGCAGGTCTACATGAGTGGCTGCCTGGGGACTAGAGGGCAGACAGGGGTAGAAGCTTACAAAGAATCACAAGGAAACTTTCAGAATTGATAAATATGTTCATTATTTTGATGGTGGTGATGACTTCGTGAGTGTATACATATTCAAATTTATCAAATTGTATACTTTGAATATGTACACTTCACTGTATGTCAATCATGCTTCAATAAAGATGTTAATAAGAGAAATAAATTTTGTCTTAGAACGTTCTGATGTACTATTTTAAGTCCTACATCATTATCCATATAAAAAAGAATTGGCTATTTGTAAATATATATACATAACTCAAAGCAATCTAGACTACCTGAGTTTAAATGAATTGAGTGTCATGATTTTTAACTACAGTCTTTTAAAGCAGTACACTTTATTAAGGTATAGATTTTGTTAATTTGTGCTAATTCTGGATGATTATTTTTCTTGAGTTGGTATCTGTGGACTGGATGTTAAACGGGGTCATTTTAAGCAGGTTTTATAATATATCAATACCACATTAGTTTTATTTTTTTCCTTGTCAGAGATGCAGAAAGATCAATGTCTCACGTGTCCCATATCATAATAAATACTTTCAATAAAACTTTTTTTGACCTTTGTACACTTTTGCTTTTATTAATGAGCTTTCCTTTTAGAATCAGACTATTAGTGGCTTTCTGGCAGTGTCATCCTGGCTGTGGTTGAGACCAATGTGAGCTGTAGTTATTGAAGATTAATTCTGTAGTTGTGTTAGCAGACATAGAGACTTCAGTAAAGTTCAAAATAGAATATGTGAGATAGGATAATCTTTTAAAGAATTGTTATTTGATGGTTGGGATGTGGTCAATCAGATGCTCTTTTAATATTGCTAGAGTATAAATTGGTAATACTATGCCCTTTAATATAGTAATATCAGTTCTTGGAATTTATTATAAATAATCAAAAATATGGGAGCATCTACATGTGAAGACATTCATGTCACCTTTATGTATAATACTGAAAAAATGGGCTGGGCGCAGTGGCTCACACCTGTAATCCTAGCACTCTGGGAGGCTGAGTCTGGAGGATCGCTCAAGCTCAGGAGTTTGAAACCAGCCTGAGCAAGAGCGAGACCCCCATCTCTGCTAAAAATAGAAAGAAATTAATTGGCCAACTAAAAATACATAGAAAAAATTAGCCAGGCATGGCGGTGCATGCCTGTAGTCCCAGCGACTCAGGAGGCTGAGGCAGAAGGATTGCTTGAGCCCAGGAGTTTGAGGTTGCTGTGAGCTAGGCTGACGCCACAGCACTCTAGCCCAGGCAACAGAGTGAGACTCTGTCTCAAAAATAATACTGAAATAATGAAAACAACTTAAATAGGTAAAGTATGTTGTTTACTTGATGCCATCATTAAAAATAATATAGCAACTTCAGACTATCTTTAGTTGTGTTGTGTTAGATGAAAAATAAACCAACACAATGGGTTCATTCACTTTGTAAAATTTTATCACTTAGGATTTGAGGACTTTCCTTTAAGTATAAACAAATCAGAATATAAAATTGCCTCCCATTATAATCAAAGTAGCAAAAGTGAGTATGCTGGGGGTGAGATGATAAATACTATGAATTTTCCATATCTTATTTTTATATTTGAAAAAACATATCAGTTTTATCTCATGCTCCTTTTAATCATACAAATTCAGCTACCCTAAAGTAGCATAGACTACTGTTGGCTGAAGCTCTGGGGTTATTAGTACAGTGATGACTTAATTAACAAATGCTCCTTGAACAAAACCTCTTTACCCAAGATTGGCCTTGGTGCAGCAGACAAGGGGGAAGGATCAGTTTTCTCTGAGCTAGATTGGTGGCAGCAGGGACTAATGAGGCAGGGCCTTGGAAGTGGCTCTCTCTCAGATCTAACTCCTTGGGGATTGGCTAGAGCTGAAGCTGAGGGCACTGCTACACTCCTGGGACCTACACAGCCTGGTTACCCAGGTGTTGAAAAAACAATTTCTGTGCCAAAACCATATGTGGCTTTTAAGAGACTCAGCAGGACTCTTGCTTTAGGCAGAGCATTCCTCGTGTGGAATGAGTAGGCTAGAAAATAACAAAGAAGGAATCCCATGTGCTAGGAAGCTTCCACTTGTCTTCTGTGTGCTCAGTGTACTGCTTTTTCAATTCTCTAGGTCTCACTTTACTCAGCTGTAAAATGAAAGGACTGGCTAGAAAATCTCTGATGTATCTTTCACTCTAATGTATCCACTATATGTCTGGATCAAGAGTTAGTAAACTTTTTGTAAAGGGTCAAATAGTAAATATTTTCTGCTTTGCAGGCATACAGTCTCTGCAAGTGCTCAACTCTGCCTCTGTAGTGTGAACACAACCGTACACAACAATATGTAAATAAATAAATGTGGCTTTATTCAATAAAACTTTATTTATAAAAATTAGCAGCTAGCCCAATTTGGCCCACGGGCCATAGTTTCCCAACCCCTGTATCTAGATATTAACGTAATGGGAATGTCATATTAAAAGAATTCTTTGGGGATAGCATATAAACCTTATTTCAGAGAGAACATTAGCTCAGACTTTTTATTTTTAAAACTTAGTCAATATAAAATATTATTTCACTATTAGGATTTAACACCATGGGAAGAAATTTTAAAATACCCTGTCACCAAACTGTTTTAGTAAATTCTCTACAATAGAAAAACCTTGTGCCTTCCCAATTAAGGACGAAAATGATGTCTGCAACACTTGTGATTGGGTTCTTTTAAATCTTCAAAATTTTGGAGCCTCCTAGGAGAGAGGCTCAAGGGCCTGTTAATTTTCATCCTGATAAAATGGGCTAAATCATGCCTTTCATAATAGAGGGTGGGCAGTGAAATCTTTATTTTTTTATTTTTAAAACTTTTTTTGGTTCCAAAAGGGGCAACTTCTACACTTGGCAGGCTTCAGATCCCCCTCTATCTTGAGGTGGGTTTATATCTTGGTCGCCAATTATTAGAATTCTAACATATAGATCAGTCTATCTTGACTTTGGACACCTTTGTTAGTTCTCCCACATCAGGCTTCAGCTAGCATAGTTTGTCTAGTGAATTTACTTCTGTTTCCAACAATGAAAAAGCAACTACAGATTAGGATAATTAATTCAGGCTTATTATTACATAAAGGGATCATCAGCACAGTGGTACTTTATCCACCTAGAGAAGTCTAAAATATTCTTGTTGGCCAGCTTGCTTTCACATGAACGCTGTTTGGGATCTTTATTTTCTAAGCTGCAGAGCATGAATTCCTTATTGGCCTATCCCACTAGCCACGGCTGTGAGCACAGCAGAGCTGATACATGCGTAGTAATTACAGCTTGTCCGGAGTGAGCAGGGCTACCCTCCCAAGCATAGTGACAGCTATAGCCCTCACTGTAATGCAGCAATTCTCTAAGTGTGGACCCATTGGGGGTCTCTGAGGCACTTTCAAGGAGTCTCTTCTGTGAAGTCAAAACTGTTTCACAGTAATCCAGAGATGATATTTGCCTTTTTGACTCTCAATGGCAGTAGAGTTTTCCAGAGATTATATAATGTGTGATATCACAGCAGATTGAATACTGAAGAAGATATGAGAATCAAGCTGTCTTCTCTTAACTAGACAGAAAGAGATTGGCAGAAATGTAAATGTTATACTCTTCACTACTATTTTTGTTTGGAATATATAGTTATTTTTTGTAAAGATGTTAAAATATAATAGCTTTATTAATAAATATTTTTAAGTTCTCTATTTTAATTTCTAATATAGTAAATGTTACTAATGATAACTCACATAAATAAAATCTATTTGGCATCCTCAACAATTTTTTGAGAGTATTATAGGAGTCTGAAGACAAAAAGTTTGAGACTCACTATTCTAATGTATTACTCTTAGTTCCAATACTTGATCTCATGGTTACTGATGTCATTGTCGGCATAGTCTCTTATATAAAATATCCATTAAAATTCCCCCTAGAGATATCACAAGTTAACAGTTTAGTGATTATCTTTCCAGACATCTTTCTACTGAGTGCTTGCATGTACATTCATTACATAATTTTACATATTTAGGATCATACTGTGTTCTTCCAAACTTATTCTCCTGAGAAAGTTCAGTTTAATTTTTTTCCCTGTTCACTCTGAATTCTTATAAAACCCTAAGGTCTTAAAGTTGAAAGGGGTGTAGGGATCATTTTATTCCATTCCCAACTCGATTCAGGAGTCCTCTAAAACACAACCTGGGAGATTCATTTCAGTTTTATAAACCCTAAATTGTTAGAAAATTTTTCCTTTAGTTAGACAGAAATTTGCCTTCTGTATAGCTTTTTTGTTTGAGCCTGGGTCTCACTCTGTTACACAGGCTGGAGTGCAGTAGCATCATATCATCATAGCTCACTGCAGCCTCCAACTCCTGGGCTCAAGTGATCCTCCTGCCTCGGCCTCCCTAGTAGTCAGGACTACAGGTGCGCACCACCACACCCAGCTAATTTATTTTATTTTATTTTTTAGGGGCAGGATCTTGCAGTGTTGCCCAGGCTGGTCTCAAACTCCTATCCTCAGGAGATCCTCCCGCCTTAGCCTCCCAAATAGCTGGAATTACTGTGCCCAGCCAGAAGTCCTTACTAATAGATTACAGTTCTCCCTTAGGGATGAGCTCAGTTAGAAGGGGCAATG
Source organism: Lepilemur ruficaudatus (assembly GCA_963574885.1). Classification (NCBI taxonomy): domain Eukaryota; kingdom Metazoa; phylum Chordata; class Mammalia; order Primates; family Lepilemuridae; genus Lepilemur; species Lepilemur ruficaudatus. The sequence goes on along the minus strand of CAUYRT010077910.1, from coordinate 5,656 downwards.
AACACAATGTACAGTGGCCCTATTTCCCTTCAGGCTTATATTCTAGTTTTCTTATAATAAAAGTAATGTTCAGAATGAAAGAATTTAATTTAGGATTTAAACTGACTAAAAACAAAAGTTAAAACAAGCTATTGTTGTTCAAACTTTGACTTAATCTAAAGAATTGGGTTTATTTTAAAAACCACTCTTAGTACCCTTCTTTAAAACATTAAATCTGTGTAGACACAGTTTCTTTCATCTGGTGCTTCTCTAAATTCTTTTATCTCATCTCTGATCCAACTGATCATATGGGAATTTGCTCTTTGGGGAGTTAAATATTTAATATTAGCCTATTTGTAGTACAGGGCAGCCCAATGCGTTTCGTTGTTCATATTATACCTTTATTAGCACCAAGTTTTCTATATTAGATTTTCTGGGATTTTTGTTTCAAAACTGCATTCTTCTCATTTGTTTGCGATTCTTCTCTCTTCTCCTAATTGTTTAATTGTTCATCCTCTCTCCCCATCCCCAAGTACATGTACCATCTTTTATCCTTTTATTCATCAGATATGTCCATAAATTCCAAACTCAGAGATTCTCAGTTCTCCCTTATATTTATGGTATTTTTCAAGTTGTTCTCCTATTGCTGTTCAATATATTTTTGCAAGTTTTTCAATTTTCTTCAGTGTTGGAGGTTCTCTACTGTGTCATTTTATTTTCATGCATCAGAGCAATTTCTACCATTCTTGTATGGGGTCTCTTATGTGATGATTTTTTTTCATGAGTAAAGTACAGTATTGAGCAACGTTGAAGATTTTATTTCTTAATATAAAACATAATATTTATTTAATAATGAGATGGAAATACAGATTTTGTGAAAGGGAGAAAGGTGTTTCTTTAAATGTTATACCTGTGTCAAAAAGCTGCAAGTGACTGTTTTGTGAACCCTGAATGATTTCTGCTTTCTTTATATTAATACTTGCTGTAATAGTAATTGAAACCCCCCGCAAAAGATCACAAAATTCCCAATTGTTAGCTTTAAAAATGTTAGCTTTATCCCTTTTTGATGGGATAAAAGCTTCAATAAGTGATGTCCCCACCTGTGTGGTTAATTTCAAAACACAGGGTGCCCCAAAAGTCACCATACATAGGGAAAATGGTAAATTGTAGCTAAATGTACCTTAACTTACAAAATATTCATTATAAAATTTCACAAAATTTTTCCTTTGTATGGAGACTTTGGGACACCCTGTATTGTTTGTCTAACACATTGTTGTCAGTGACAACTGAACAAGAACTTTTAGGAGCAGTTGGCTGTCCAATAATGGCAAATTTCAAGGCTATGCAAATTGTGCCAGTTCAGCCCAGCTCTTTTCTCTATTATCATATCAATTGAGTCAGTTCAGAGTAAACAAAGCAAGGTTATGGGAACCACCTAGAGCATCATGCACCATTTAACATCAATGCAGCATACATGAACATCTGCAACTTCAATCTTATTAACAGAGGATAGAATGGAAGGCAGTAAACAGCTTTCTTCATCACTTAATTGCAAAATAGTATTTCCTAATGTTTGCATTGTTTATCAACAGGAACTTCATCAATAATTGTATAATTATGGTTGCCTAGATCACAGTGTCCTCATGCATCTTGTCATTTATTACAGAGTAGTCTGAATTTAATCTGAATTTGAACACACGATTCAAGGCTAATAATATGAGTTCCTTGAAATGTGAGTTGCATAATACATAAATTTTGTGCCGTACGAGAATAGCAGTTTGTGTTTCTTCAGCCACTTTAGGGATTAAGTTAACACAGGAAAAAGAAAGACTGAAGGGCAATGAAAGATGAGAGGAAGCCACTAGTTAGATTCAAACATACACCCACTGAACTTTACAGTAGGTTATGTTCTTTAGAATTAATCATGAATAATTACATGTTTGCTTTAGGCCAAAATTGAGCTGACTTAAACTAGGATTGTTATGCTGAGGTCTTCCCCTAAGTCTCTATATTTAAAGAAAGAAAATGGCAGAAAACTACCCAAAAAAGTGAGAAAAAAGCAATGGTAGCCGAAGTTAGAAATTCCAAATGCAGAAAAAGCCTTGACATATCTGCTTAGCCTTTACTGCTATTGTTTTTGAAGCCTGATAATGCCACTACTCCTAACTAGCAAGTGTTAATATTTACGGTAAGTAAGCAGTCAAGTGTGGTCTTCAGGCTCTGTGGCAGCAGAGAGTTTCACAGTGCAAAATATTGAAGGAAAAATGAAGGGAAGCAATATAAGCACAGTCACAGTTATTGGTGTGGTTATTGGGAAGTGTCTCACAAGAGAGTGGGAAAGGGAAAATGTGAAAAACAGTGGGTACATTTAAAACATGTAAGGCAAGGGGCTGGCTAGTCTGAATGGTTTGTGTATTTTAAACATGAAAATCTCACATTTTTACTTAAATCCATTTTATATTTAAGGAAAAATCTAAGGCCTGTTCATAAAATTGCATTTGAAATATTTTAATCTGTGGTTAAGGCACGCCCACCCCCTCAAATTAAAAGGTACTAACTTGTATATTGAGCAAGCCCCATTTGGACTGGGCTGTTTCTTTACATTTGATCAACATAGTCATTTCCTTTAAAAAACCCTTTAGAGTTAGATTGTTTTCTTTCCTTGATTAGTCTGTATTTATGCTGTTAATAATTCTCTGTTCATTTTATAGTGGCAAATATTTCTTCTCAGGTTTTTTTTTTAAATCACAAAAGGAAGGGGGGAAAAAGATAACTGCCACTGTAAAGTATCCACAGACTAGAGGAAGATGTAGAGTTTTGTCCCTTTTTTGTGGTTCTTGGGTATAATAGACATAACAGAAGCTTTCTTAATATGATAGTGAATCTATTACATTCTCCATCTGCTAAGAGCTAGTTTATTAGAGGTAGTAGTTTGACCTGTAGTTATTTATCTTTATGCTAAAAGATCCTTTTTTGGAAAAGTAATTACAGCTTCAACTATTAACTTGAAAAAGTTATACCTCTGTGCAAATGCAGGTGGAGATATTAATGTATATGCCTTCACCTGAATATCTCAGGGAGCATACTTTTCTAGACTGGGACTTTGCAATAAATGTCTGTGCAGTACCAACTCTAACACATGTATACCTCTCCTTTAAAGAATTTGTATGCAAATGTTATTCAGGAGCTTTTTCCAGGACCTGTTTATCAAAACTGCTGTGATAATAAATTTGTCCTAATGAATCCCAGTCTCTGTTTAGGGAATAATCGATAAAGTACAAATTAATGTTCTATAATTCACATTACAATGCACATGTAATTATTTTGAGACGAAACAAACCCTATGCATTTAATTTACAGCTATAATTAAGTAAACTCATTTGATACTTATTAGGTAAGCCTAAAAGGATCATAGGTTGGTGTATTTAATTATCAAAGTACAATCAGCAACTAATTTCCAAAAAGCTTTCCTATCTTGAGTTTAATACTGATCTATGCCCACATTACAATTTTATCCTGTTGGACTTTCAATAAATTAAAATGTATTAGGAGTTGTGGAGAATCTACTTGGTAAGTTAGCTTCTTTGTAATTATATATTCACTTGCCATGTGAAAAAATGGGCTTCAGAATGAAGTTGTTCTATTATCTGGCAAAATTATCCTTCAGAAATGTAGAAGAAATAAAGACATTTCCAGGTAAACAAGAGCTAAAGGAGTTCATTGCTAATAGACCTGTCCTACAAGGAACGTTAAATGGAAATGTTTCAGGCTGAAATGAAAGAATGCTAGACAGTAACTCAAAACTATATGAAGAAATAAAGAATTCCAGTAAAGGTAACTACACGGGTAAACATAAATGCCAGTAGTGTTGGTTTATAACTCTAATTTCATTCATGATGTAAAAGACAGATGCATAAAACAATAAGTATATGTTAATGGGAAGACATGTGTAAAGATGTAATCTGTAACAACAACACAAAGGGAACAGAGCTATGTAGAAGCAGAGTTTTTATATACTATCCAAGCTAAGTTGGTATGAATTCAAACTAGATTGTTATAAATTTAGGATGTTAATTGTAATCCCCATGGTAACCACTAAGAAAGTATCTAAGAAATACAGAAGTTATCACTATTTTGTTAAAATAGTATGTAAAAATTAGATTTTCAGAAAATATACTTGATTACTGGCTTAAGAGTCTTTAAAATTCTGTCAATCAACAAATATTTATTGAGTAGTTAGTATAATAGGCATCCTGCTAGGTTTCAACAATTATCCCCATTTGTTCCCACTAAATTTTTAAATGTATAATCAAGAAAGAAGAGTTGTCAGATGTCAAGTGACTTCTTTGTCTTGAAATATGCTAGATAAAATGTTTGTATTTTCAGATTTTCCAGCCTCTCTTATGCTTTAAAAAATGTAACAGCTTGTGCCCATGACTTTCCCAAAGGTGTAATAGAGTATTTCTGAATCCATGCCTTTAATATCAAAATACCTGATTGTGAAAAGTAGAAAGCACCTATATGGTTCTCTTCCCTCTCAGAGTATGTAGAGTATACTATTGCTATCAGAAAATATGCACCTCACCTTTAGACACTCAAATTCTAGGCTTTCAGATTGAGTGAACCGGAACAGGGTTTTTGTCTCTCTTCCTTATCACCAGCCACTATGTTAAAGTAGCAAGTAATTGCTAACACTTATGTTGTGCTTTACAGCTCACATAGAACATTTACTTTTATTATCTAAGACAAAGTATTAAAATAAATGAACAAATTAATATCTGGACTGGGAAGCAGTTGCTTCTTCTTTTATTTCTTTGGGGTACTGTTAACATAGCCTATCAGTACATTAAAAATAGAGACTTGTGGTATTATTTTGTTTTTTCTGAGAATTAGCATGACACAAATTTCTTCTGTCCAGGTATAACCAATGTCAAGACTTCACATACCATACAATTAATGACACCTTGCAAAACTGATGGCTATATACTGCTCAGTTTGTATATGGTTTCTGGGTCATCTGAGGAAGTAAAAATAGTACTGTGGTCTGTCTAGCAGGTGCCATTTGCGTAGACTAGAGTATAAATAGTATCCTCTGAGCTATATGTTGTAGTATCCCTAAAATGAATTCGCTCCCATCTTCTAGTCTCAGAAACAAAGATACTAATTATTATATCGTTCTATGGAAAAGTATTAGGTTATTAAGTATGGAATGTCCAATTTCCTTAAGTACTAAGTTTGATAGTTGATATCTCTGATGTTTCCCTTTAACGCTTGTTTTTATTTATTTTTTTATTTTTTATTCTGAAGATACATCCTCATTTCTTTCAAACGCATGTTTTGCCTTGTGATTATCTTTCAGTTTTTTTTTTTTTTAGCAACTTTTGTGAAACCAGGGATAATTTAAAATTTTGTGTTATTGGGTCAGGCATGGTGGCTCACGCCTGTAATCCTAGCACTCTGGGAAGCCGAGGCAGGTGGACAGCTTGAGCTCAGGAGTTTGAGACCAGCTTGAGCAAGAGTGAGACCCTGTCTCTATTAAAAATAGAAAAATTAGCCATGCCTGGTGACATGTGCCTGTAGTCCCAGCTCCCAGCTATTTGGGAGGCTGAGGCAGGGGGATCACTTGAGCTCAGGAGTTTGAGGTTGCTGTGAGCTAGGCTGATGCCACGGCACTCCA